>JAMBLF010000555.1:0-237032 GCA_030578115.1 Leucoptera coffeella | reverse complement strand
TTATGATCTAAGTACAAATTAAAAAAACTATATATTGACAAAAGGAATATATATGAGTGAAGTGGAAGGGCGGTTACGTAGGGGCCGGCCTAATAAGACATATATGTAACAGTCAGATAGACGCTATATTGAAAAAAGGTGACGTTAGGAGTACCTATAACCACCGAGAGTGTATTAGAGAATGTATGAATGTCAATGAAGCGAAAGTGGTCTGTCAGGATCGGGACAAATGGGGATCCGTGATCTCTGCCTACCCCTCTACAGGGACTCAGGCGTGATGTGTATGTATGTATGTAAAAAAACTATTTCAAACATGGCACTGAGCATTGTCTTTACATATTTTTACCGAGATTAGTTCACCAACCATTTCGGCTGCTCAAGATGCCACGTCATGAAGACCACGACCGCTCTGATAAGAGCGTAACGATTGAGAAGAAGAAGTTCAGCGGAGACCCTAGCTTGGAGAAGAACTAACAAGAAACTCCGGAAATCAATTTATTATAATCACCCTTAACAAACATAAAAATTACAAAGAGTGGGCAAAAAACACAACGCTGGTAATACTAAATTTACCTTTCATACAAAATAACACGCAATTGCGGAAACGTCAAATTTAGTTCCAAGTTTGGCTACTGCCAGCTTATGTGGCGGGATCTCTAATTTCAAATAATAATGACAAGGACAGGAAACAGTGCTGAGCGCAGCGAGACGAGATATTGTGTTTACGTCGAGTGTAGGAGGTGTGAATGAAAGGCGGCGTGGAGCGGAAGCGTTTATTGCGTCAGCAGGAGACCTGCGTGTAGGTGAGCGAGAAGCCTCGGTTGGCGACGTCGGGCGAGGTGGTGGCCGTGGCGCCCTCGCTGCCGTCCGTCACCACATACAGCACGAACGGCTTCGACGCAGCTGCAACATCACCCAACCAGTCTCTCATCGTGCCTCATTAAGCCTAACTGGTACGTGTAGGTACGCTCTTTTCTAGCGTTTATTATTCGAAAACAAATCATTAAACAATGAGTTATGCATAAAAATCAATATATTTTTAATGCATTTCAATGAAAATTTTAAGTTAAATTATTTAAAAAGTACAACAAAACAAAACTTGATCAGAATCTGTCTAATGTTATTCCGTGTAGCTCAGTAATTTTCTGTAAGTATCTCACTTATATGCGACTTGACTCTATATCAGTGGGTACATGGTTCGGACGCCTTCTGAGCATGTACCAATGCAAACGAATTTTTATATGTATATATAAAAATACATTTGCGAAATACACCGAATTCTACGGCGAAGGAAAACATCGTGAGGAAACCTACCTGTTCCCCGATATAGTCCCAGGTAATAGTTAATGCTTGTTAAAGGCGACATGACTTACCACCTGTCACATTGAGTACTATCTGGTCAACACGGGATTGCGGTGATAGAAACCTGAAGATCTGAGTACCCCCCGCAAGAGTTAATGGTCTTGAAAGCGTTTGTTTTTTTGACAGAATCTGTCCTTGTTTTGGAATAGGAAATAGCCAATAGGGATCACTCAGCATCAGGCATCCTATCCTTAAGAGTTCGTTACTTCTCACGTTAGATACCAACTATCTGGTGAAAGATAGGTTCGTTGAGTTATGCACCAACCACTCTCTCCACAAATTTAGCGACCCTACACAAACCAAGAGGTCACCTGCGGAGTCTATAAACAAAAGGAGACATATCATCATCGGACACTTACAGGTGACGGCGACGAAGCCGATGCCGCAGAAGCGGTCGGTGCCGGCGCCGACGCCCGTGGCCGTGACCAGGGGGTTGGGGATGACCACGAAGTCGGTGGTGCAGGTGGCGCCGCTGACGGCCCCCAGCGCAGTGCCCAGCACCGTGGCGTCCGCGCCCTCCACGTCGCCCGTCACCGTGAACGAGAACGCATCGTTCGCCGCCTGCGTACACAAGTAAATGCATCACATTCGCGCCCTTTAACCCTCTTTTTGGGTTAGACAGAACTTGGCAGAAACAAAAACTTCTTGGTCACTCTATTTACTGTATGAGACTTCCTGCGTTCACAGCGTATGTAACAGGGTTGAAACATTGGGTGATATAAAGGTATCTATACGACCCAGTCTCATATAGTAAATAAAATAATGACAAATCACGAGTGTTTAAAAATAACTTCTTGTTCACTTTTAGTGCTGATACATAATCTCACTTAATACATGAATGAGTTAAATAACAATGACTTAGCAGCATAGTTTTAGCTTAGCAAGGAACACTGGACGGAGCATTGGTTGGAGGTGGGAGGGTGCGTACCGCGCTGTACTGGATGGAGCAGAAGCCGGCCTCCATGCGGATGCAGATGCCGTAGTTGAGGTTGGCGATCTGGCGCGTGCCGGTGACGAGCGACGCGCTCAGCGCCTGGTTGGCCGCCGTGCCGTAGTTGAAGCCGGTGATGGTGCCCGTCGTGCCCGTGTAGTACTGCAGGCACCCGTTCGGCGCTGCCCAACAAACAACACGGCTCAAAATGCGTCACGCCACTCGTACGCACAGTGGAATAACTTGGAACTTGGAAGTACACTTATGAGGAAGTTTAAGTAGCCAGTAACAGACGTCCCCTGCCAAACGATCATATTTAAGGGGCTAAGGTATTTAGCTGACTGGCAACCTTCTGCCTATAGTTAACATCTTAAAAATGGAATACATAAAAAAGTAGAAAAAAGCTAATCAGTCTGTTAAAGTAGTCGATCGATAGTAAATGGAGTAAGGCCACTCTGGTGAGAAGTCGCTGACTCCTAAGTGGAGTGGGTACCTATGCCGGGGCAGTCGCAGCCCAGCTGCACGAGGCGGATGTTCCAGCGGCGGGAGAAGGCGGTGCTCGAGGGCGTGCTGATGGCGATGGTGATGGCGGCGTCGCCGTTGAAGTCCACGAAGATGGTCTGCCCCGTGAGGTCCCCGCACAGCGTCGGCACCACGGTGTTGCCCCCTGTCACGGTGATGGCGTCGGTGGCGCACACGCCGTCGCCATCCGGCTGCGCCAGCACCAGGTCCAGGAAGTCGATGCGCAGCTGCCAAACGAACGCACTTCAGTCACCTGAGCACTGCGCGCGTGCACACGCCAGCGCTCTTCGGGCTCTTAACAGAACACGAGGCTCTCAGCAACCTCTCCTCACATTTGACTTGTTTTGGGGAAGAAGATTGGATTTAATATTGGTGATTAGTGCTAGCATATCGCCCAATAGTACCTTAGTAAACCAAAAACCATTATAACCTTGATATTAGAGTATAATATTGCAATTATTCTGTTTTCTAATATTATATGTATTTATGTGATTTATATCATGATAACTCATACTTAAAACATAATCCCGTGCTAGTTGGAATGAAGAAATCAATGCTTACAAGCTGCCGTTATTCCCGGCATGTCGTAAAAGGCGACTAAGAGGCGTATATGTAATTTATAGGGTGACTGGCTAGCAACCCCAATATTCATGCTAAAAAATGACCTAGGAGTATCTCCAAGGTTCTGTCCAAAACTAAAGGGATTTAAGAATGTGGCAGCTGTGGGTGCGGCAGTGGCGGCCGTTGGGAGCACTGACCTGGCAGATGTTGTCGTTGCAGCGGTTGACGATGACGGTGCAGAGCGCGCCGCCGCCCGCGTACGCCGCCGGGTACCCGGGGGCTCACGAAGTATGTGTTGTTGGCGTTCGAGGTGCTGCCGCAGGTGCGCGTCACTGCACACATACGCGCAATAGCGGTTTCAATTAATACAGTAAAAGAGTGTCTTTTAGGTGCTGAGAAAACTAAAACATGAGCAAGTATAGTTAATGTTAAAAATAACTGAGTGTAAATTTAACATTTCATTTTATATTTACCATGTAATTCTGCAATAGATCACTAATTGAGAAGTATTATCGAGAGAAAACTTACTTATTCATTGAAATAGGTAAAAGTTTGCTTGTGCGCCCCCAGATGGAACATCACCTGCCACTTGAGGTGAGGATTACTCCTCAGTAAAGAACAAGAGAGGGTGACTCACCGACGCAGCAGCGGCCGCGGCGCGAGGCGCAGAAGCCGGTGGAGGTGCCGTTGAGGTCGTTGCACTCGCGGCGCGTGAGGCAGGTGCCGTTGATGGCGCTGTTGCTGGCGCAGTCGGCGTTGGCGAAGCGCACGATGCTCACGAACGGGAACACTGCAACGCACGCCACACGCTATCTCAAAATCCTTGCAGAACATAGCAGGGAGATTTTGGGATACCACTTGATTTTGACGACCTCCGTGGCGCGACCGGTTAGCCGCCGGAATGCTAATCGTGAGGTCCCGGGTTCGATTCCCAGTGGAGGCAGAGTTAGTTTCGCTTTTCTACTGCTTTCCAGTCTGGTCGTTGATTATATATGCTATATATGTATTTATCTATGTATATATTCTTAAATATACGTTGAATAGTACCCTTAACACAAATCTTAAATGAACTTACCAAGGGGCTAGTTCAATTGGTGTAATAATGTTATTACAAATATTATAATTATTATAATTAATATTATATCACTGTTTGAGCCTATGTTCACTGACATTCTTAACAGTATTTTAATACCAATGGTTTGTAGCTATTTAAGTAATTTATAAGTGTATTACTGGAAAGATATCAGTCAGTGTTGACGGACAGGCACGCGAACGGTGCACAACAATCGTGTCTTAGTCGCCGGGTGGTAGCGAGAGTCATTACACGGACTATGACATTACACTTATCAAACAAATTTCTATGAAGGATATTCCAGTACAGTCGATAAATTTGATGAAGTCGTCCAATTTCTTTTATCAAATGTACCCTTACACATTCACTTTGCGACGAAACTGCGTGCAGGTATTCTATCATTGATTATATTTTTTTTGACAAAACAGTTATTTTGCTACTTTTAATCGACACGTTGCCAATCTGGTCTAAATTGAGTATCGAACGAGGTCTACTAATGTACCATCTGTTGTAATGGTAAGTTGAAGTGGGGCACTCACGGATCCTCCCTTGGCGGTCGCCGTCCTCGTCCTCCTCCCAGGCGTGCCTGCCCTCCGAGAGGGCGCAGTGCAGCGCCAGGGCCACCACGAACACCAGCACTAGCCGCTGAGCGGACATGCTGCGCGGCCTCAGGCAGCTAAACATTCCGTGTGAGCGAACACAGTGCCACATCTCGTCGAGGGTCGGTGGATCTGGCGGAGAGAGCGCCTCGAGTGGCCGGAGGCGGCCCCTGCCCCATATAACACCTGCTGTAGCGGTATTCTGTTGACAGTGTCCATTTGCAATACCGTAAAGCAAACTAGGCCTCGATTCCGCTGCCTGCCAACAGCCGACACATGGCATTCAATTAAAAAACAATTATCGTTCGAATAATACTTTTTTAACAAATAAGTATAGTTTATTTCAATAGAGTGTAAATCGAATATTCTTATTTCGAATTAACTTAAAACAGAGGAGTGGTGAGTTTGTATGTAGCCCCATTATGAGTTATGTTTAATTATAATGAATATTACGTATTATTGATGAGGTCCATAAAAGTTTATTTTACCACGACTGCAATTTGTCTCACTCATGAAAGGCGCCACTCTGCGCACGCCGACCTCGCTGACGTAGTACAAACCGCAAAATCACTACCTTGTTTGTCTTTTCAATTTGCACGTTTGAAGCTATTATGGTATTAAATGTGTTAGGATGTTATCTCTACGATTGCATGTAATGAGAATATCAATAATGATTTATATGTAGACTAAATTCTACTAAATCACAGTAGGCGGCTGTAAGGTAAAAAAAAACTAATGAAAATATATTGATTTTGGTTCTATGTGCAAGTCCACTTAATTGATCATTAAATATTTATTGAAAAGCCAATTATGAAAAACTATTTCTCTGTTGTTACAATGGTGCGTGTTCACACAAAGCTCATGTACTTTCGTAATACACCACCTTCACGATTTCGATCCCTGGAGAATCAACGCTGCAATTGCGGCGCACTTAGCTCATGTTAACAGCTACATTACCCATAGCTCTCTGAACAAAAGGAGTCTAGTATACCCAAAACTGAAGCACCACCAATTTATGAGTGTGCATGAGAAAAAAGTGTTATAACTGCAATTGATTTTCCCCAGACCGCGTAAAATTTACGGATTGTGTAATTACTGTTTTTACTAATAACGGAAAGTGTGAGGGAGATATTGAACGTAGAGTGTGTGCAGGTAATAAGATCAATGGGGCCATGAATAGCGTTATGGGTAGCCAGTTGATTTCTCAATCGGCACGTATGGCTATTCATAGGGCTGTGCTGGTTCCAACATTGACTTATGGTAGTGAAAGTTGGGTATGGCAAAAGAAGCATGAAAGTAGAATCAATGCCGTCGAAATGCGGTCACTGAGAAGCATGTTAGGAGTGACATTGAATGATAGAATTAAAAATAGTGTGATAAGGGAAGGTTGCGGTTTGAAAGAAGATGTAGTGACTAAGATTGAAAAGAGCTATATAGACGATTACGTAGGGGCCGGCCTAATAAGACATATAACAGTCATATAGACGCTATTTTGAAAAAAGGTGATGTTAGGTGTACCTATAACCGCCGAGAGTGTATGAGAAGATGTATGAATGTCAATGAAGCGAAAGTGGTCTTTTAGGATCGGGACAAATGGGGATCCGTGATCTCTGCCTACCCCTCTACAGGGAATCAGGCGTGATAGGTATGTATGTATGTAATTACTTTTATACTACAACTTTCAAGGATGCATTAGGTATTTCATGACTTTATGCCACAGAATTAATTCCCTGTTTTATGTTCTTAAGATCAAATCGTAATAATTGAACAATATCTATTAATATTTCGCACAGGAGTACGGTCGACTCGTACGTAACCTTACCTGAATAACAGAACATAAAAAGTATTCATTTTGAGCGGATAATATATATCCGAAAAATTCGATTTCATTATGTATTTCGTTAAATGACACAGAAAAACCACGGTCGACAGTATTTATATGGTAGTTCTTGTTAGTACAGTACAGTAGTTGGGTACCGAGAATTTTTCAATGTCACGTTCTCGTTAATAATATTCGTAATACATAAACCTACATTTACGTTTTCTAATCCTTGTGGACTTTGGGGTGGACAGATCTGACAATATCTCCTTTTAACATTATTTTTCTGTCTATTGTTTATTAGAATTACACACATGAATGAAAACATTATAGATTGTATTATCTGTGATTATAGTAATGGTTGGTTGTTTTCTATCTGATGATCGATGCAGTTGTTCATTATATTTTTTATTTATTTTCACATAATGTGAATGATACTTTTTCGTACAAGTCTGTGTGTTCCTCAGGTTCATACAACTAAAAAAAAAATACGCCATTGTTTGTTTGTTTATTTCTGCGCATGAATACAGCTGTCTTGTATTCATTTCCGAAATTTTCAATTCACATCTTATTTTATCTATACTCGTTGTATTTTGAAAAAATCTTTTAAATTCAAAATGTTTGTTAGCAATCCCTGCAGTGTTTCATCTCAAAGGTAAGCAGTTAATCTATTAAATTGCACAATCTTATAGTAATATTCGTCATACGCATCAACAATACCTACTTTTAGAATAATATGTAAATTACACCGGTTTATGATTATATTCAGTCGGTTATTAGCAACATGGTTATTGTAAAAAATGTAACAGCTTAAACAAAAAGTACCCTGCGGTAGTAAAAGCCTATAGCTATTACTAGCACAGGGTACATGCTTAAGTAAATATGTTTATTTCATCTTAGTTTTAGTTATGTTTCACAACAATCAAATGATAATGGTACTTAAAGTAAATGAACAGAAGTGGTAATATCAAAGGTTCTTTTAATATAAACACTTCTGATAATAAATCTGAAATTTGCATTGCGTCATCAAACTATATAGACATCTTTTTTGGTGTATCTATTTCATTTATCTGCCTGCTACCTTCCCAAGAGAGCTTTCTTCTTGTACAAAAGAGTTTGTTTTATGTTATCTAGCTATGGGTTCCCAGCTGGGAGCCAGGAGTTATTGGCCAAGGTGTATGTCTCGCCAGCACTGGGCGGAGAAGTCTTCTATGTGGCTTTGAAGGCAACCCACGAGGAGCTCAAGTGCTCTCTGGAGGGAAGCTGTCCGCTGCTCAAGAGAAGGCCATACTCCATCAAGTATTTGGGTGAGAACTTATAAGTACAGATTTTGCAACCACTTTTGGTTAAATGACAACTTGATATATACATATGCTTAGGTTCTTTCATTTTGGAGTTAATGAGATGATAGTATCTCTTTGGTCACTTTAGTGTTAGGATGGCATTGATATAGAATTAATTAAAAATAGATACTATCTGATGGTTTGAGATGGCAATAGAATTACTACCGCAGAGATGATTACGTAAAAATCTCATTACACAAAGGTTGAACATATTGTTTTCTTATGGAGTAAGTGTGAAGCTAAGAGGAAGGGCAGCTAGTGAGCACTGGTAGTGAGTTCCCTTGGTGTGTTGGCAGATTGTGAGAAGGAGTGGGTGGCCCTGGGCAGCAGCCTGGAGCTGTTCAAGGGCACCAGCTGGAACAACGAGAGGGGGCTGCGCAAGCTGCGCATTGAGCCCCTGCAGCCAATGGGCTCTCCGCTCCAGGAGCAAGGTCAGTTGCACTTGGTGCTTTCCTATGTAGTCTTACTAGACCAACCTAAAATACATGTAAACTTTAGTCTTTCTTTTTAATTTGAGGGTGGATTGAAACATGAATACATGCAAATAATAAATATGAATAGCATGAATAATCGAATTATTTTGGATTATTCCTGATAATCAGTTACCCATTGGTGTAGTTCCTTTGCCTAGTACAAGATGAGAGCACCAGATAACAGTTTTTGTCACAGTGCCTGAACATGGGTCAAGTGAGTTGTGCCTCTCGCTGCAACGTCCTGTACGTAAAATACAAGGTCATAAGCAGTAGTCAATTGGAGTTAAATTTAAAAGAGGAGCACAGATTTGGGCATATAATGAATTGTTATCCCTACTGAATCCAACAAATATCGGATAACTATCAAAACTTAGTTTGGGGTGGTTTGGGTACAAAATGTATTTCTCAATATTTGCAGTATTTTTTTATGAGATGAATAGTTATTGGTATGCAAGCATAGTACCATTACAAAAATGAAAGAAAAAAATATTGTTCTAATGTATTTATTTTTAATCCACCAGCATTACTTAGTTCTGCCAAAGACATGTTCACCTTAATTTATGGATAGGAGGAGTACGTGATTTGCCGAAGGTCTTCCATATGTAGTCAGAGGTTATATTCCCTTGCTCTCCACGCGTGTGTCGTCACTGCTCTAGCCATAACTCTGGGGGCTGCGCTGTCTTAAGAGCAGTGTCAGGCGCCGCGCGCGTCCCGTCCACACTAAGGAGGTGTGAGCATACGTTTGAACTCGGAATAGAAAGTTGATGTGACGTCTGGTCGTTTGCAGCGTCTTCGTCGACGGAGGCGCAGGCGCAGGCGCAGGAGGAGGAGGAGGAGGAGGGGGGCGGGGGCGCTCGCTGCAGCCACTGCCAGGGGCCGCTGCGCTGGCCGCTGTACCGCTGCGTGGGCTGCCAGCTGAGCCACTGCGGCCGCTGCGAGGCAGCCGGGGCGCACCACCAGCACGCCGTCATCCGGCTGCCACGGGACTGCCTCACGGTGAGCTCTCTTCCTAAGCATAGGATCAAACCCTTTCTTATGAACATTGCTTTGCATGTAGATATACATTCACGTTCTTTAATCCCTCTCGGGGTGGACAGAGATATGTAAACATTGGTCACTTATTAGAATTGATATGGGGGTTGTGACGTCATATGGAACATTGGTGTCAGGATACTTGTACACCGCCCAATAGATTTCCCTAAACCCCTAGTCTTTTAGAGGCCTCCAACGATATGTCGGGAAGGAAGGCACCTAGCTAGTTGGCTGCATGTTCAGCGAGTGTTGCCCATTATGAGAGAGAGGGCAGTGGAGTGTAGCGTTTGACGCGCGGAGGGCTGTCGTTGCAGAGGCAGGAGCGGCGCGAGGCGGCCAAAGGCGCGCGTCGGCTGCTGCGCTGCGCCCCCGCCGAGGAGCTGCCCGCCGCGAGGGGCCGCCGCCACCACAGGCGCCACCAGTGAGTTTAGACAGCTACTCAAACCGTTCGCTTAGTTGTTCAACTCCTTTGATATGGCATATCAGGGAGCGGCTCCTAGCCCATCGATTCCGGTGATCCTTATTCAGTTGCCTCTTAGGAACTATCGAGATTATCAGTGTTTTTATTTATTTTATTACATTAAGAAACAAACGGTCAATATTGTACACTAATACATTTGTGCCAAACCTAGAGTTCCCTATAACTAATTTAATTGCATTTATGATACAAAAATAAGGAGTTTTCTACAATGAATAAGAAAAAGTATTGAATTATCCATATCACACTAAATGTTAATTTTGCTTATTACTACATAGAATCTGATTTATGACCGAATCTAAAGAAGAATCAACATAATATAAACTTCACCAAATAATTTATTGAACATATTCTGAGTTCGCCAGAGAAAAGAATTTTGATTATAATTACCATGACAAAGCTCTAAGCTAAAATCTCCTTTGTAAAGTGATGTGGTTCGATTGCAGCAGCGGCGAGCGCGAGCAGGTGCCGCGGCCCTCGTGGCTGCACCGCGTCGCCTCCTTCGTCAACGAGTTCGCGGACCTGGCGCCCCCCTCGGCCCCCGCCGCCCCCTCCGCCCCCGCCGCCGCGCACCCCCACCCCGCGCCTGCGCAGGTCAGTCTGCTCGCCACAAAGTAGGGTGCACTCACTAGTAAGCGACAATTAGCAGTTGGGTGTAGCGATGGGCTTTGGCCTATAGCTAGGACCCGTCGTCCAGCTGATGACCAGAGTTACGAATTTCCTCGTAATGTACATGGGCTTTGGTAACGTACGCTCGCGAAGAGAACTCGCACAGACAGCTTAGTAATGAGAGATTGTTGCGCCGCAGGAGGTGATGGGCCTGGAGTGCTTGGTGGGCTTGCAGCGCAACCTGGCAGAGACGCTGGCCTCGGCCGCGCAGGCGCTGCAGCCCCCCGCCGCCCCGCCCCAGGCGCCCGCCCCCGAGGCCGCCGACAGCGCCCCGGAGGGGGAGGCGACCGAGAGCGCCCCCTGCGCGGAAGCCCCCCAAAGCGAAGTGGCCGCCGACGCCGCAGACGGATGGACGCTGCTCAACGAGGAAGGAGGTGAGCTATCTTCCATGCTAAACCTAATATTACTATATATACGCGTCTATTCCTAACGTGATAGGCAGAGTATTTCACCACCTAGAACGATCCACACAAATCTCTTGCTTAACTCACACATTTAACCTGATCCGGATGCATGAAAGGGTTTTAAAAGGAATTTATAAAACTAAAGTCAAAATGAAAAGTCTTAATGCAGGTGTACGTAGCGTGAAAAACAGAAGATGCAGCATGTACGAGTATGAGAAGGTTGGAATAGGGCCATTTTAATAGTTCCGATTTGACAGATTAAAACCTTATAGGTGAGCCTTTTTTATTCAATAAATTTCGATTACTATTTTCAATTGACTAATTTATAGATACGTTACCAGCCAAACCCGATTTTAGGATAAACTAGTTTGGCCTAGGTTAAACTAGTTTGTCCTAAAATCGGGTTTGGCTGGTAACAGATGTTACTCGTACATAAATGACACCTTGTCCCTGTCGGCCATCACCTTTGCTCGCCTACGTCCATAATGTGTATTGGTTGGTTGCAGCCTCGGAGTCGTCCACGCCTAGGGCGGGCAGCGAGAAAGGGGAGCCAGAAGCCGCCACTGGCGCCGCCCCCGAGCTGTACCCGCCCCTGCCCCAGGCCGCCCAGGGTGAGCCCTTCATTAAGCCATGATTAACCTATAGTTCATTCGTGTTAAAAAAATAGTGACGTCATACGAATTGACCAATGAGACGTGACAACGGTTGTCTGCAATTGGTCAATGTGACTTTTTTCCAATTTACTCACGTCTCATTGGCCAGTTTAACCTCTGAATATCATGACGTCACTATTTTCTTAACGCGAATGGACTATAGTTTGCGGTTGTTCAAACGTAAACCTCTTCTTGAGAGATGGTCGTGAGTGCATGCTTTGTTATGTTCTGACCCACGTGATTGGTGAAGGCGTGGGTGAAGTTGCTCTCGTCTGCGAAATTCAGATGTCATCTATCTTCGCCAATATTTAAGTTGTCCCGCTTTGATTGCAGAGAGCGAGCCCAAGGCGCCAGAGGTGGCCGCAGAGCAGAGCGCCCCCTCCGACGGCGCCCCCCTCAGGTACTCGGCTTCAAGCATGTGATGCTCATTCCACTACCTGTTCGCCGTGCGATGAGCATGTGGCTCGTGTACAGGGCGAACGAATAAGTTTCAATAGATCCTTTCTCATTATACTAAGATAGGACTTACGAATATGCTCTTACGTTATGCCAAGAAGAAGGTACTTTCACGTCCCAGGCCAGATAGTGGGCGACGTTTTTTAACTCTAATGTATTTCCAGTCTCCATATCGTTGTAGCAGGGCAGTGTAGCTGTATTGATGTATTACAACAGAGTAATGATGATTGCGTGGCCCGTGCAGCGGCGGGCGTGTTTCAGAGGTGGAGGCGGCGCTGCGCACGCTGCGCGCCATGGGCTTCGAGGACCGCGACGGGCAGCTGAACACGCTGCTGCGCCTGCACCGGGGGGACCTGCACGCCGTCATCGACATGCTCACGCTGCACTGAGCCACGCCTAGCCACGGCACGCGCCTTCAACGCTGCGATGACCCCATTCCTTTGATAGCCTAAGTAGCACCACATGCTTTATTAACATTTACCTGTACCTTTTGTTTATCATAATTTTTAACGATTGCGAATTTTGAAATGATACAAATATAGATTGTATTTTGGACTAACATAGGTGTCGTCATGATGATATTTTATTCTCTTGATTCTGTACTAATAAATTATGATTCAGTTCAAGACCAATTTATTGCTTACAGATAATTCGGTGAATGAAAATTGACAGATTTCATATAAATAAATTGACGTACTGACAAATATAGACTAGTTGGTTAATATTTTATCAATAAATCATATTACTCTTTAGTAAAATATTTATTTTTAAGACATTACAATATTAAACATAAAAAATGCAAAAAAAAAAATTGTAATTAAGATCGTTTAATTTTTAGTTAAGTTGACTAATTAAGTAATTGGACGTGTTACCGCTCACGCATATTACATTGATTCAGCATGTGCAGTATACCAAACATCTAATTACGTCTCAAGCACGTATTAAATTAATAACAGAAGCTAATACGTCCAATTATTTAATGTTGTTATTAATTACTCTGCATTGCTCTATAAGTGAAATATCTTTGTGATAGTTTGTCGATTGGCGCTATTACATTTAAATAATAAATGATATGATTGAATAATCTTAGTATTAAATAGTAATGTGATAATAGTAGTGTAGTTGTAATAGTATAATAAAGGGGTTAAAGGGTTAATAAAATGTGTTTTCATTTTCGTTGCCTCATTGACACTCATACGCCTCCTCGTACGGCGGTTGGTCTCTAATATCACCCTTTTTAAGCTCCCTTCCAATTTACTTACATATATTCCTTTTGTCAATCTACTATCATTCACCAGCAATACACGTCCAAACCAACAAAGAATACCATTTTCATCTTAGTCACTACGTCTTCTTTCAAAACGCAACGCATTATAACATTATTTTTTATTCTATCAATTAATGACACTCCTACCATGATTCTCAGTGACCCAGTTTTTCGACGCCATAAATTCTATTTTCATGGATTTTGTCATACATAACCTTCACTACAATAAGTCAATTTTGGAACAAGCACAGCCCTATGCATTGCCATACGTGCCGATTGAGAAACCAACTGGCTATTCATAGCCCTTTGCATGGCCCATTCATCTTCTTGCCTAGACATACTCTACGTTCAATATCTCCCTCACACTTTACGTCACTATTAAATAGTGTTCCCAAATACTCAAAAACATACCCTTTTTCGAGTCTTTCATTATCTATTTAAATCTTACACTCTGTCTTGCCAAGTCTCTCCGTAACCATTACTTTCGTTTTACTTTCATTCCTTTCCTCTTAAGGGACTCATTCATGCAAGTGACCATCTCCTGCAACTCACACGCCGACGACACAAGAAAATCTCTTGCACTTTTTTTCAAATTATTCGAGCAACTATCACGGCGACGCTACACATCTCTGCTTCACACCCTTTCGGATACTGAACCAGTCTGAATAGGTCTCATTAACTCAAACAGGCTCTAGAGTCGACGTATAAAGACTAGAGGCCGTATGCAACGGTCACTATCCCGTTTTCGGATATGCGTTTTGTTGTCATGTCCATTATGTGGATCACGCAGTTAGCGATGTCTTTCTTCGTATCTTTAGTCTCTTCGTATTTCTGCCACACCACGAGAGCAGCCACTCCTCGTCGAATAACAGCGATATTAATAATATCGCTTGTATAGTTAATTGAAAGCGTGTAATTGCATAAATAATTAACTTGGATTGATTAATTGATGTGCTTTTGCGCAGCTGTGGAGCATCTGAGCAAACAGACGTAGACCTGTGACTAATGGTGAGCGCACCGAAGCATGCGCCCCGCGCGGGCAAAAACCGTCGCGATCCTTGCCGTTTGTCTAATCATTTGTACTGTAGGTGGCTCCCTGAAATATGATGTAGTTAATTTGAATCTTCAGACAAATTTTACTATAAAACGGGACTTAACGCATATATTTTATAACCAAAGTTACTTTTGTTACTCGACGTTACCCTTGTCAACTCAACGGGTCAAATATAAGCGATAAGTTCCGTTTTCTTGTAAAATGAATAAAAATCGCGAGTGTCTCAAAAATATTATTTTCCAGACAAATACCATCAAGGAAAAAAATTATTACGCAGATGAATATTTTTTGTAGTTTTGGTTTTAAATTCTAAATTTTACAAGGGATCCGTGATCACCGTCTAACCATTTAAAGGGAGGACGTATCATGAATATGCATATTAATATTAGGTGGAAGGATGCACGGGGTTTATATTTTAAGATGAGGCAAATAAACAATAACAATTTGTTTTCACCCGTGTACCGGAGCGCTTGAGCAGGACCGCTTGAGCAGGCCGCTTCTCCATTGGTTGGGGTGCAAGAAGGGCGTGCTCTTACCTACCTTACCTTTGCTCTTCCTAGTTTTACGTTGAACCAGTGCCAATGCAGCCGATTTCCTCCTTGGACGTTGTGGGTCGACGCCAGGAGCGCAACGGGTAGTCCTCGAAGTCTTGAGTTGAAAAGGTAGTTGATATTCGCCCCATTCCGCGTAGGCGCATCATGTGGCTTTCCATGGTGGCGGGTGGTCGGAGGCTGCGCCGCGAGAGGCGAAGGAATGCGCCTGAGTCAACAGCGACGAAAGCGCAGCCGCATTAGCATGAGAATGGCGCGAGGGCAGCGGCCGCCGCCCAAGGGCAGCCCGCGCTATATGAAGGAGGCGCCCTGGCCGCTCTGCACAGTCGGTCGCACTCGCTCTCGACACCATGAGGACTGCAATCCTGCTGACGCTCCTAGCCGTAAGTATCCTGCCGCTCCTAACAATTCGCCTCTAACTCATTTGATCCTTTTTACTAGTTAATGGCCGTATCTATTATTATTCTTGACATTAAGATTTCAAGAAAGGTAAACAAAAAATATTAAATTTGACTATAAGAAATGACCAGACAATGCTTTTTATAGAACTGATAATAATCTATCAGCAGTTATAGTCTAGTAGGTAAGACCGCCAACTTCTTATTAGAGGTTCTAGATTCGCATCTCGGCTCAGGCGTGTGGGAATCAAACAATGAATGAAATAAAAAAAATGTATGTGTTAAACGCAGGTTTTGATTGGCTAGTACCTAAAGTTTTTGAAATTTTAGAGACAGCTACTGAAACTTCTGACTACCCCGCCAAAAGAATAGGGAATGTGTATACATCGTTAATAATGGAGCGTATGTAATGTCAAAACAGATCTATTTGAACGCTTCGTTGCTTTAGCCTCGTCTCTACCACGCAATAATCCAGTGATCGACAGGACTGCTCTCCGTGAATTCGGCCAATGGAACAGTTGCACAGGTGCAGCCATTATGGCGATGCGTTCATTTTCTTCCAAGGAGCGCAAATGTGAAGCGCCATGGGGGTCGCCACTGTCTAAGAGAGTCGCTCGCTTGTTCGCAGGTGCTATGCTCGTTCGCGCTGGCGATGCCGGCGCCCTGCTGCGTGCCCTGCGGCAGCCACCATCACCACAAGTCACACGACAAAGGTAACGACTGAAATGCCTAATAATTTGGAGCAATTTCCATGAATAATCAATAAATAATCGTTAGATCTCTCTGGCATTACAGCTGCCGTTACTGGAATGCACGCTTTCTTAATATGACACTAGTATTCAGTGATTCCTACGTAGAAATCATACGCATAACGTATGTAATCGAGTTAGTCAACTGATAAGAGATAAATTAATATCCCAGAACCAAAAATTTTATTGTATAGTTAAATTAAAAAATTATATCAAAGTATTTTTGGTTATGGATTATCAAAATAGAATATATCAGTTAAAATAATGTTAATGTCTTGTACTAGCTATATCGTACCACAAGTACCAGCAACTCATGTATGAGCTGTTGTTTCGCAGATTGTGACAAAAAGCCTTCGACCGATTGCTGTGACAACTGCTGCGGCGTCGGCGACTGCTGCGGCGACGACGACTGCTGCGACGGCGATTCAGACGGAGACAACTGCGGCGACGGCAGTGGAAGCGGTGACGGCAGCGGCAGTGGTAGCGGCAGCGGTGGAGGTAGCGGCAGTGGTAGCGGCGGAGGTAGTGGCAGCGGCGGCGGTAGTGGTAGCGGCAGCGGCGGAGGTAGCGGCAGTGGTAGCGGCGGAGGTAGTGGCAGCGGCGGCGGCAGTGGTAGCGGCGGCGGTAGCGGTAGCGGCGGAGGTAGCGGCAGCGGAAGCGGTAGCGGCGGAGGTAGTGGTAGCGGTAGCGGCGGAGGTAGTGGTAGCGGCAGCGGCGGAGGTAGTGGCAGTGGCAGCGGCAGCGGCGGCGGCAGTGGTAGTGGCTGCGGCGGCGGTAGCGGTAGCGGCGGAGGTAGCGGAAGCGGTAGCGGCGGAGGTAGTGGCAGTGGAAGCGGCAGCGGCGGCGGTAGTGGCAGCGGAAGTGGTAGCGGCGGCGGTAGTGGCAGTGGAAGCGGCAGCGGCGGCGGTAGTGGCAGCGGAAGTGGTAGCGGCGGCGGTAGTGGTAGCGGCAGCGGCGGAGGTAGTGGCAGCGGAAGCGGTAGTGGTAGCGGCAGCGGCGGCGGTAGTGGATGTGGCGGAGGCTCGTCAGGCGGCGTGAACTGCGGCGACATGTGCTCGGAGTGCATGGGCCAGGCGGCGCAGTGCCAGGCGGCGGCCTCCTCCTGCCAGGCGCAGTGCGAGGGCGAATGCTCCTCGTGCCAGGCGGCAGGCGAGGCCTGCGCGCAGCAGCACGAGCAGGAGTGTGCCAACGCTATGGCCAGCATGTGCGGCGTCTGCTGAGCCCACACGCTCCCCTAATTTGCAATAAGTGCTGATAATTATCAACTAATAAGTAACAATAATTATAGCTGTTTTCAACTGATATTTTTCGTTTGTTTTTCTTACGCATAACGAGAAAATCGAGAGCGAAGCTTCGAGAGGCTACAGGTTGATAGCATAGCATACACTAAGCTAACATTACAGTCTGACTTTCGCTATTAATCTCACATGTCACCAGATTGCCAGTAGGTACCCAAGTGACAAGGTGTCGACCGACGTTTACAGATAACAATATTGTCCACAATCACGTGGACATACCGCGCCGGCCGCGGTCAGTGCTCTTGGCCACAGCGTCAGAATGCTGACGCCAACCACAGAAAGATGCAGTCGGACAATCAGGCCACCAAGAATGCTGACTAGGATCCGGCGCAGTGACGGTGATGGCAGTGGTGCAAGAGTGCGAGTCAGCACATGCAGCGGCAGCAGCTCCGAGCCCGCGGGGAGGCGGCGGCAGTAGCATTGACGTCAATCACTCGTTATCGATTATTGTATATAAAGACTGAGATTTTAATCAATAAACCAGATCGTTACGAACCTTGTAGCGTTCTCATTTCTTCACCTCTCCTCCCGTAGTGGCAAAGACACCTTCAGTCTCAAATGGTGACGCTGAGTCTGGCTCACCAGCTACGGGAAAATCCTTACACCTAAACCTTTGATCCCCCACCCTAGGCTCCCGGCTGCGCCTTTAGGTCTAGAGGCGTAGCTTTCCCTACCGTTAGGCACTACACACGGCTAGGCACACTTTATGCCTGGTGGCTCCGGCTGCCTCACATCCACGCGCCACACGCCTGACACACCACTCCACATTTATTATATATAAGTATATATTCGGGTTAGGCTATAGGGACTTAGGGCCAGTTAGGTACACACACCTTATTGGTGGATAGGTTCGTTTATAGGCTATCCCCCGTATCTTCCCACACTGCAGGGTCGGGACCCCTCTGTCACGACTCTGCGGTGTGTCCATGGTCCTTCGGTTAATTAATTTCCACCCCTATGGTGATACTATTTTATTGTTTTAATTTGAATAGTTAATTAAATAATAACTTCATTGTTTTTTTAATACTTTAATTTAACTTTATTTTAACTTAACGTTGAATATATTTTAACTTTACTTTAACTTAGCTTTAAATAATAATTAAACTAAAGCCGCGGTGAGGACTCGATATCAAACGCGTGGGGATACTTAGGGTAGAGGATAGTTTTGGTGGTCGCAAGGTCACGGCTCGGTGTATCAACCGCATCGGGTTGTGGTTTTGTTAGACTCGATAGTACGTGCTGAATTCTGTAGACATCTCTCGCCGGGTGCGAATTGGTTAGTTGGCTTGCCACAAGCGGCATCCCCCAACTAACAGAGTAGTCGCATAACCCGGGCCGAGGGGTGCAGGAGACAGCAGTACTTGCTAGGTTCGTTATTAGCTGTAGGATAGGGACAGAAGACGTTTGAAAACATAGAGAAGAACGAAAATGGAAGCGGAAAACATAAACAGCCTCCTACAGGAACAAGATTACTTCAATACAGAGCTCAAGAAGTTACTGAGTAATGTAAAGAAAGATGGAGTGGCTAGACGAACCCTGAAGTACATACAATCAAGACGAAAGACAGCGGGAGAACTGTACCAATCTTCAAAAAACATTCACATAAACATTGAGAACGACCCAATCCTGGAAAACCATGAATACACGACGAGAGACTTCTTCAAAAACGAAATACATAAGAATTATCAAGAAATCATGCAAGTACTCAATGAATATGAAAAAAATGTATACCTGGACGAACGAAAACCCTCCACTGGTGAGCATAGCAAACCAGAGGGAATATCTCTAACGACTTACACACCAAAAGAAGACGACGACCATCCGATAGGAAGCATAAACAAGCAACCCTCGGAAAACCAACAAACTAGACACGACTACAAAAATCCGATAGGAAGCATACACGAGCAGCCTTCGGAAAAACTACAAAGGGAAAACTACCCTGACTATCCGGGGGGAAGCACACAGAAGCAACCCTCGGAAAACCTACAAACTAGATACGACTACTACAATCCGAAAGGAAGCATACAAGAGCAGCCTTCGGAAAAACTACAAAGGGAAAACTACCCTGACTATCCGGGAGGAAGCATACAAAGGCAACCCTCGGAAAACCTACAAACTAGACACGACTACTACAATCCGAAAGGAAGCATACACGAGCAGCCTTCGGAAAAACTACAAGGGGGAAACTACCCCGACTACCCGGCGGGAAGCACACAGAAGCAACCCTCGGAAAACGTACAAACTGTACACAACTACTCGAACCCGCAAGAAAGCATACATGAGCATCTTACGGAAACCGGACAAATCAACCAGGACAAACCGCAAGGAAATGCACATAGGCAGCTTGCGCAATATGATCAGACTATAAACTCTTGTAATACGAACCAACCGCACTGCAACATATACGAGCAGTCTGCGAGTTTACAAAGGATTAAACAACAAATGTTTTCGATTTCACAATTAAGACGGAAAATGTATCAAGCCGAACAGTACTTGGAAGAAAAACCAACTGAATGGAAATTACGAACCCTTCAACGTGGTATCCAGGAACTATGGAAACGCATTGAAAACACTCATCTCGACATCATCACACTCGAGATAAATCATGAATACTTTACAACCCAGCAATACGAAAAAACACAAGATAGGTACGAGACGACGGTTGAACTCATCGAAGAACATCTTTACAAGTTATCTCTGCACACCTTGTCGAGTAACGCGACACCACGACCAACAATAAGACTACCACCAGTAAAGATACCTATTTTTAACGGCGACTCTGGTAACTGGACGACTTTCAAAGATCTATTCTCAAAGATCATTCACGAGGACGTACATATATCGAACACCGAAAAAATGCAATATCTAAAAACCAACTTAAAAGGACCTGCATTAAGTGTCATCCAATACCTACCAATAGCAGAAGCAAATTACGAAACTGCATGGCAGTTACTATGCGAGCGGTTCGACGACAAACGAAAGATAGCGACACAGTTTATTGACGAATTATTAAACTTGCAGAAAATTGAGAAACCAAATGCAAACCAGTTACGAGAATTACATGACAAAGTTAAAGAGTGTTTGGAAGCGTTAAAGAATCAAGGGATCGACACCAAATCCTGGGGACCCATCCTCTGCAGGATTATTAGTAGAACCTGGGATTATCAAACAAATTTCAAGTACGAAGAACAATTAGATAACATCACTGCAATGGATTCATTTCAGGATATGATGTCATTTCTGGAAAGGAGATTTAAATGTTTACAAGCTACACAAATGCCATACTCCAATGCGTTACAACAAAGCTATAAGCCCCAGTGGAACATGCCACAACGATCATACCCGCCGCCCAGAATGGCTTATCAGCATCGAGGCAGCAACAATTACGCAGATAAGCAGTTGACGAGAACTTTTTGCTGGTATTGTAAATCAGATGCCCATTCCATAAATCATTGCCCTACATTTGGATCACTCAACGTTAATGATCGGGCTAATAATGTGAAAAGTAATGGAATGTGTAAACGTTGTCTAAACCACGCTGTCGACAAAGAATGCATTAGTAGGTTCTACAAAAGTTGTGAAAAGTGTGGAGATCCCAACCATAACACGTTACTTCACAGAGATTTGGGACCGGTAAACAAAAGTCAGCAACAACAAAACCAAACAAAACTAGTTGCCAATATATCCGAAGATCAAACTACCGGAAAAATTGTTTTTTTGGCAACATCCATAGTGCAAACGATTTCACGTAATGGGATGCCAGTGTTACTTAGAGTTTTATGCGATCAAGGCTCACAAGCATCGTTTTGTACAGAAGAAGTTGCACAATTAATAGGCGCGCAGAGAAACCAAATCGTCGCAGAAATAAGAGGAATTGGGGACCAAGCAACGAAAACGTCCAATAGCACGATAAATGTGAATCTTGAACCTTTGTATGAGGAGAATTTCAAGCTACCAGTCACCCTATATGTGATGCCAAAACTCACGGGATTATTACCGAACAAAACGATTAAACCAATACCAGAACCCCAGTTAAAAGGAATACAGCTGGCAGATCCAACATATTACAAATCAGGACAAATTGATGTTATTCTCGGTGCACATGAATTAAGTAATATCTTATTATCTGGATTCAAGAAAATTGGCGAAGGAGTTATAGCGCAACAAACTAAGTTTGGATGGATATTATCTGGCTTAGCATGTTATGCAACTGAAACAAACGTTGGATTAGTAAATTTAAACTTAACATTAACGGAACAAAAGAAATTAACCAAATTCTGGGAGCTGGAAGAGGTTCCTGACAACAGCTTTCTTAGTCAACAAGACGCAGACTGTGAAAAATATTACCAGAAAACCACAAAGAGAAACTCGGACGGGACATATACAGTAAGATTACCTTTCAAAAATAAAAATTTAGATTTGGGTGACTCGCGCAAAAAAGCTGCCGCTCGACTACTACAATTAGAAAAACAACTGTCAAAAAACGGAATACGTCAACAGTATAATGAATTTATGGAAGAGTATTTACAACTTGGACATATGAGAAAAGCCAAAAAGCGAGATACAGGAAAATACTACATTCCTCACCAACCAGTAATACGAGAAGACTCGCTCACAACTAAGCTGAGGGTGGTATTTGATGCTAGCAGCAAATCCCAAGGAAAACTCAGTTTGAATGAGAATCTGATGAAAGGCCCGCGATTGCAAAACGACCTACCGACTATAATACTACGATGGCGGATGCATAACATAGCATTTATGGCAGATATAATGAAAATGTACAGATACATAAAGATACATGAGAAAGATATGCCATATCAACGTATTCTATGGCGTTTCAGTACGGACAAACCTATAGAGGAATATGAACTCACCACAGTGACCTACGGGACGTCATGTGCTCCATATTTGGCCATAAAAACACTTCAAAAACTAGCGTTGGATGAGCAAAAGAGTTATCCATTAGCAAGTAAGATGACATTACAAGACTTTTACGTGGATGATCTGCTGAGTGGAGCTGATGATGTCACGTCAGCCAACATGTTACAAACAGAAATAACAAACCTATTAAACAAGGGAGGATTTCATCTGCGAAAATGGTCATCAAATTCACGAGAATTTCTCGATAACATCCAAGAAAATAAAGCAGATGGGCAACATATGAAACTCCCATTTGATGAAACAAGAAAATCACTAGGAATAATATGGTCACCACAAGAAGACTGTTTTTCTTTCCAAATATCAATTCAAGACCATTGCAAGCTTACAAAACGTATCATATTATCTGAAGTAGCCAAAATATTTGACCCCCTGGGATGGCTAGCTCCAATCATCATTACTATGAAACTTCTAGTACAAGAACTATGGCTGTTAGAAACCGATTGGGATGATCAAGTAAACTCTGATATAAGCAAGAGATGGGACGCTATACAACAAAATGTAAAAGTACTGGAAGCGATAAAAATACCCAGATGGTACAAGACAAATAAGAGAACACTAGAGTACACCCAATTACATGGATTCTGTGATGCATCGGAAAAAGCCTATGGAGCTGTTGTATATCTACGAGTTAAAGTGGAAAACGTATACCATATCACTTTAATACAAGCTAAGTCAAAGGTAGCTCCTAAGAAAAACAGAACCACATTGCCAAGGCTTGAACTATGTGCGGCAGTATTGCTCGCACAACTGATAAATAAGATACAACCAGCGCTAGAGGTTCCTAATACCCCCACATATTGCTGGACTGATTCCCAAATAGCACTCGCGTGGATAAAGAAAGAAGCTAGTCACTGGAAGCCTTTTGTTGCTAGAAGAGTAGCAGAAATCCAACGTCTACAACCTAAAGCGACGTGGAGTTACGTGATGACATCCCTCAACCCAGCTGATTTAGTATCACGGGGTACAGACCCGGTGAAGTTACTGACAAACGAGCTATGGTGGAAAGGCCCAGACTGGTTGCAAGAAGATAAACTACCATTGACCAAAACTTTGCCAGAAACTATAATAGAACTAAAAAGTTACTCAACAATGACCGCAACACAAGAGAAAAATGAAATATGGGACCGATTCTCATCTTATGATCGACTCATAAGAGTTTTAGCATACTGCTATCGATTCACAAATAAAAATCGTTCAAAAGGGTCGCTTTCAGTGTCAGAAATTCAGGAAACGACTAACAAAGTACTAAAAGCAATACAAACAGAAACATTTCAGGAGGATTTACAAAGGTTAAAGAACACATCATCCTTAAAAAGTACTAGCAAACTATCCACATTGGATCCTTTTATAGATAATAACCAAATAATAAGAGTTGGAGGCCGATTACAAAACTCTGAACTTACATACGGAAACAAACATCCTGTGATACTACCAAATAAACATCGAATAACGTCACTCATAATTGAAGATGCACACAAAAAAACGTTACATGGAGGTAACAAACTAACTCTCGCATATATACGACAAAAGTATTGGATAATCGGAGGCATTAAGCAAGTTAAGTCGGTGCTATCAAAATGTGTCACGTGTACACGATACAAAGGCAAAACCGCCAGCCAGAAAATGGGCAACTTACCAACTGTTAGAGTAACACAGTCATATCCCTTCAGCAATTCTGGAGTCGACTTTGGAGGCCCAATAAAGGTTCGAGCTTTCAAAGGCAGAGGATATCAATCACGAAAAGCATACATAGCACTATTTGTGTGCATGGCCACTAAAGCCATACATTTAGAACTAGTCAACGATCTGACAACAGAGGCATTTCTTGCGGCGCTAAAACGATTCATGGCCCGTAGAGGACCTGTGACTAATATATACAGCGATAATGCAACAAATTTCATTGGAACTGCTAAGGTCTTGTACGATGAAATAATACAGATAACCCAGTCATCGAACTTCACAGATGAACTGACAAATTTGGGCACTAAGTGGCACTTCATCCCATCATATTCACCACATTTTGGAACAATGTGGGAATCCGGTATTAGAGCAATGAAACACCATTTAAGACGAGTCATTGGTGAATCAATCTTAACCATAGAAGAAATAACGACCCTTCTATGTCAAATAGAAGCCTGCTTAAACTCCCGACCACTTTGTCCTTTAAATGAAGACGTAAATGATAAAACCATTTTAACACCAAGTCATTTCCTAATTGGACGCGAAGCTGTTGGAGTACCGGATCCAATTGCACATTCAACAATAGAATTGACAGATAGGTGGAAGCTTGTACAAAGGATGAGGAAAGACTTTTGGTCTGCTTGGACAAAAGATTACTTAAACCTACTACAACAACGGTACAAGTGGACAAAAGAGCAAGAAAACTTACGAATAGGCACTGCTGTACTGATCAAAGACGAAAACATCAACCCAAGCAAATGGCCGCTAGCAAAAATCATTGCAGTACATCCAGGAGAAGATGGACAAACACGTGTGGTCACAATACAGAAATCAAACGGTCATAAGTCCAAACGAGCCATACATACATTGATACCACTACCTGTAAACGAAAATAACAACGACGGTAACAAGGAAACACAAAACAAGATGACTGGCAGAAATACATGTAAACATTCAACATACGCACATGCAAGCACCGGGGTAAAAGTATGGAAGCATGTACTACTAATAACGCTACTAGTAATACAACTAGTTAGTGGAACGCTAGCGAATTACACAATTAGAGGAATACCATCTGGAATATACGTAGAAGAACTGGGACTTACGACAGTGAACAGGGGAATTTTTCGCGTAGAAACCTATTGTTCAAGAGAAAAAATAGTTGACGATAAAAAAGCAATTCAAGATGTAACGAAACATTTCAAAAATATGTGCCGGAAAGCAAATCATGACGGATATCAAACCCACTGTGATGAATTCTATCAGCACTTAGAAGAAGAACAAGTCAAGTTTGAAACAACAGTACAATATCTATCAGACTTAGAACACACAAGACGGAAACGAGGTCTGCTAGGGCAGTTTATGACTTCAATCTTCGGAGTAAACGATGAAGTGTATAAGGACATTGATGCACTTCAAAACAACCAAAAACAATTGATCGAGGCAGCGAATCATCAAACCCATGTCATGTTGTCTACTATAACAACCGTAAATCAAACGGAACAACGAATACAAAGCAAACTTAATAGATTTCAGAATAAAATAAACCAAGCAATAGAGTACCTACAAAGTGTTAATAAGTACTTGAAACATGAAGAAGAAAATCAACTTGCAATACAAGTGTTACAGGCGTTCAATCTAGCAAACAGCTACATAACGGAAATAACATATCACTACGAAGGATTGGTAAAAATATTTCTGGAAAAAACATCAATATATAGTATCTTATCACCGAGAAGCATTCGAGACTTAATAACAGAAAAGAACACTAAAATGCCAAATAATATAAAAATTGTGCAAACACCACTTCTAGACACAAAAATAACAGAGAACGATACTCACATACAAGTCTCTGCATATTTTCCGATACACGAAACATCAAAATATACATTGGTGCATATAACTCCAATACCGAAAAGAACTGAAGACGGCGAAATGCGAAATATCGTAACACAACATACATTTTTGGGGATAAACTATCACGCAGAAAAATATTTTGAGCTCACGCATGAAGAATTCAAGTCATGCATACAAAAACAAAATGGCTACATATGTAATCCTGTCGCTATCACAATGATGCAACTTCATAAGAACTGCATCATGGACATGATATTTCAGACTAACAACGACAACGAAACTGATTGTCACACAAATAGCTACACGCCAGCTAACGATGTAACATGGAAAAAGATGTACATAGCAAATACATGGCTAATCATTCCGAAAAAGAAAACAATAATATCAATCATCTGTGGTGGACAGCGCCAAGCAGCCTTAATCGATGACATAAGCATCATTCAAATATCAGAGAATTGTATAATTAAAACAAAAACCAGTTTGCTAACAGCCACACGAAGTGAAACCTCAACAGCAGTGACATCCTACTTAAAACCGATAAACTACACTATTAACACAGATCTAAAGAAAATCGCTAATGACAATATATCAAAGGAAACAGTCTTGGATATAACTCACAACTTATTACAAAACGAATTACAAACTGAACAAAACTTATCGAAAGAACTAAAAAACACCGTCTGGTATCAGTTCTCGTCACCTACCTCGGTCAATATAAGTTTATTAATAATAACAAGCATATTAGTCTTAACTTTAGTTATTTTTTATGTTAACAGGTATAGAAAACGGAAACGGGACGACGTGCAGCGAGTGGCGGGCGAAATGCTGATGCGCGACATCTGCAGCCGCCCCCGCCGGAGGAGACCGGCAACCTTGGAGCCTGCAGCCACGCAGCCGGACACCGCTCCACCTGCCACACCACAAAGGCAGGCGACCCCGGGCAGCCTCTACCAGATGCAATCCATCTCTGCCGGGGCCCAAAATGTCCACAATCACGTGGACATACCGCGCCGGCCGCGGTCAGTGCTCTTGGCCACAGCGTCAGAATGCTGACGCCAACCACAGAAAGATGCAGTCGGACAATCAGGCCACCAAGAATGCTGACTAGGATCCGGCGCAGTGACGGTGATGGCAGTGGTGCAAGAGTGCGAGTCAGCACATGCAGCGGCAGCAGCTCCGAGCCCGCGGGGAGGCGGCGGCAGTAGCATTGACGTCAATCACTCGTTATCGATTATTGTATATAAAGACTGAGATTTTAATCAATAAACCAGATCGTTACGAACCTTGTAGCGTTCTCATTTCTTCACCTCTCCTCCCGTAGTGGCAAAGACACCTTCAGTCTCAAATGGTGACGCTGAGTCTGGCTCACCAGCTACGGGAAAATCCTTACACCTAAACCTTTGATCCCCCACCCTAGGCTCCCGGCTGCGCCTTTAGGTCTAGAGGCGTAGCTTTCCCTACCGTTAGGCACTACACACGGCTAGGCACACTTTATGCCTGGTGGCTCCGGCTGCCTCACATCCACGCGCCACACGCCTGACACACCACTCCACATTTATTATATATAAGTATATATTCGGGTTAGGCTATAGGGACTTAGGGCCAGTTAGGTACACACACCTTATTGGTGGATAGGTTCGTTTATAGGCTATCCCCCGTATCTTCCCACACTGCAGGGTCGGGACCCCTCTGTCACGACTCTGCGGTGTGTCCAAATATCTTAAACTATGTGCTAACAATTCTTCACGATTTTTTCTCTCACCGTGAGGTTGCTATATTTATATTATTTAATTAAATTGCTAACTTAAACTTGGGTGATCTAATTTAGTATCTATCATTAACAAGGGCTCCGTCTACCCAAACACAACGATCTACATGTGCGTAATTTAAATATTTGTACTGAGAATACTATAAGGATCTATTGTCCGTCATGCTGGATTGAGCTAGATTGAGTTGCATTAAGATTGAATTGAGCTGGACTATACCAAAAACTCTGCGTAAATAGTGCCTAATAAACTTTATTAGACATTATTATTAGAAAAGATTGCTATATCTCGGTTTATAATTCCACTAAAAGTTTTGTTCGCTACAGGATGTTGATACATTTGTTCCTAGAACTTCAAAAGGATTTTTTTAATAATTCCACCGACAAATGGCATAAAGTATTTATGTTGTATTCATTTAAGAATTGCACGCACAATTTTAATATAACATTTATTATAAGAAATCTTCTCCTTCCAAGAGCACTATTTGTGTACGCCAGCTTGACGGACGCGGGTTCTTATGTTTTACTTGCGTAAAAATACGCATTCTGAGGAGGTAATATAATATAGGTTAATAATAAAGCTTAAAAGCGAGTGTGATTTTGGTTCCTTGTAAAAAAATAGTAAAGAATATTCATTGAGAATGAAAGGAACCTGCATACTTTGAGCATTCTATTGAGCTCCCTATAGATGAACACAAAAAATAATGAAAAGACACAGATAATATAATACTATAAAGACATATTACGTGCTAGGAAGAATAAGTAATACATAATAGTGATGAGACGCTGTCGGATGAGGGGCTCATTAGCATGTGCGCAGCCGTGTCGCATTGGGGTCGTCCGCAGCGCAAACACAGCTGCGGCGGGCCTTTAAAAGCGCCTCCTGCGCTGCGGACGGCGCACTTCCTCTGCAAGCGGTTCAACATGAAACTCCTTCTCCTAGTCGCTTCATTCGCTGTGAGTACGGATACCTTAATCATTCGCTTCTTTAGCCAACCCATGTAGATTATTTCACGGGGAAAATCGTTTGTCGTACTAATTGGAAGTTTTAAGAAGCTTGCTTTATTGCTATGGGCTACTATGCCTGCGGCATTGGTGGCCTAGATCTTGGTGATATGCCTGATTCGTTTGTTCCAGATTCTGCTTGTAGTAACCGCCGCTTCTCCCACGGGTGAGCCTCGATCTTTTAATATACAAAAGACAAACACGTTCACGACCATTAACCCTTGCGGGGTAGGCAGAGGTTCAGATTTCCATCTCTGCAATCGCAGAAGGTAGTAATTCTATAGGCAGCTAGAGCCCACGTGTTGACCAGATAGTCAGTACTCAATGTGACAGGTGGTAAGCCAAGTCACCATTTACAAGCACTATTACCTGTTCGGGGAACAGGAAGGTTTCCTCACGATGTGTTCCCTCGCCGTAGTATTCGACGTATTATGTAAATGTATTTTTATTACGAAAATATACATAGAAATTCATGAAACTTTTTCCAAAAAAGAGAAAAAGCCCATTTACTATAAGAACCGATAACAGAAACTTTTCTTTGAAAGCATTGACACTTATAGGTCTAGTTGTGAAGGGCGTTGGCCACTCACTAGCTATGACCGTATACAGTGAAACAAGACTTGTGTAAGGGTCGGGTACCATGGCTCCATGTGTAGTAGCAATAGTGGGCATTAGCTTAACGAGTGGTGGGCGCAGGCTTCGGCGCGGGCGGCATGATGGCGGCGGGCGCGGGCATGATGGCGCAGGGCGAGCAGGAGGCGCAGCAGATGCAGTCGCAGGGCGCCGGCATGGCCTCCTCCATGGGCGGTGCGGGGGGCGCGGGGGGCGTGCCCGACATGAGCGGCGCGGGGGGAGCTCCCGACATGGGCGGAGGCGCCAGTTCGGCGGCGGCCGCGGCTTCCTCCGCAGCGGGGCAGGGCGGGGACTCATCATCAGCCGCAGCCTCCTCCGCCACCAGCTCCTGAGGCCCTCGCTAGACTTAAGTACGCTTAATAAACTATTTATTGTAATGATCTCTTTCATTCCGTCGCTGCAATTGGGCTTCTGTAAGCTCAGTTGTCTACCTCCTGCTTTGTGAATATTTCCATTGTACAAGAAAACGGAAGTTTCTGCGTTTATTTTAAAACAAAGTATTATCTTTGTTACCCGACGTTGCTGCCACGTTTCAATGACCTAAGGATGAGATTCCGTATCAAACACCGTATGTTTATAAAATTGATTGCAGTTGTGGAAATCCTAGAGAGTCAAGCAACACATTTGTAGCTGCAGTCAGTGGAATGGATTCCAATAACTCTACCGTTGCTGAAAAATACGCGATAGGTCCTATTTTTGTAAAACGAATAAAAATGGCAGGACTCTCAAAAATATGACTGAATTTAAAACGTACTCTACTTTGAAATTAAGTCCTGGCTTAATAAATATGTATATGTTTATATATGTATGTATATATATATGTACACGTTACAAGTGTTCATTGTAAAGCGAACATCATCTGCTATAAGTACATCTAAGGCCTCCAAAGTCTACGTTGAGGTCTGAGGCAGCTCCGACCGGTCGTTTCGCACCAGTCGTCACTGTGTTGATGAGACAGAGTACTTCGTAGACACGATGTTGCTTCTTAGTTTACTTGTCGACCAATGAAGGAGGGCGTTGCAATAAAACGACTGTTTGTATGTGATATTTACAAGTCCTTAATTTATTAGTTCTTAAATAGATAAGTCGTAAGTTCCGTACAAGCTCCCTGGCACAGCACACACGCAGCAGCGACTGGCTCTGTGGTCTGCACCCATGCCTTTAAACGACGGACGCGATGTCACGTGATGTATGTCACACGCCGAAATGAAGGTTTACATTGGTTTACATAAGTTGCACTGCATTATTTTGCATTATTTAGCTCGACGGTATAAATTTTGTAAATTAATGTTACGAAACATATCGGATAACGATTCTCGTCTTCTCGACGAATGATTCATATCGTAACAGTATGCTGTACTCAACTTAAAAAAACCAAATTCGTTATTTAAGTTATCGCAATCGTATATATGCGATGAACTAAAATTACACGTGCTTTCAGCGTTTGGTTAAGAAATAACGTTTTTACATACAGAATCTGATAATTATCTAAGCGATGTTTTAAAAAATAAAAAATCATTCGAATAAACATAAAATTAAGAAATATGTAAGAGCGAATTTAATATTGTATGAAAATGGTAAAATTATTGTAACTTAAGGTAATTCATTTGTATTGCTCGTATCGAAACTAATGTTGACGAAGTGGAGAGGCTGCATCGCATTCACTGGCCGCGTGGGAGCTGCCGGGTCTATTTACACGCGAGGCGGCGGCGGCGGCGGCAGTCAGCCCGACAGGTCCCCCATGTCGAAGAGCTCCTGGTCGTAGAGCTGCGCGCGCACCGTGCGGCCCCCGAAGTAGCGCCCGTTGAGCGCGTTGCACGTCGCGCTCGCCTCTGCAACCACAAATGCACTCTATACAATACGACTATTAGGTGCTGGCTAACTATTACTAAGTTTAACTGTTGATGATCAGAATTGACATGATTATCAGAATGAAATAATTAGCATAGTAGATGAAAGAGGTCAGAAACGTGTTTATTCCCTACACGATCGACGACTTTACAAAAAATGTATAAAAATATGACACAATAACTCGACCTGGGAGATATTAAAATTATCTCCGAAGTATATATATAATTTTATAGAGGGCAGTGAATGTGCTTCGGGCGTGTAAGTTGAAGCATTCGTGTGTAAGGGAGGGGGTGGCTCACCGTCGGGCTGCTCGAACTGCACGAAGATCTTGACCTGCGCGTCGTCGGGGTCCTGCGTGTCGTGCGCGCGCTCGTTGTAGATGATGAGCCGCTGCACGGTGCCCCACTTGGCGCACTCCTCCTGGATCTCGTGGTGCAGCGCCTCGTCCACCTCGCGCGCGCTCACCATGTTGCGCAGCAGCACGGTGCGCGAGGCGGTGCGCCGCATCAGCCGCTGCATCACCAGCTGCCGCGCGCTCTGCCCGCTGATGCTGAGCGCCTCCTGCTGCTGCAGCGTGTCGGGCGACGCGCACAGCAGCCGCCGCTGCAGCTCCTCCTTCTCGAGCGCCTCGGCAGCCGCAGGGGGCGCCGCGGGGGGTGGGGGCACGGGGGCCGCCGCCTGCGCAGCCACCGGCGCCGCGGGGATCACCACGCCCGGCGGCGGCAGCACGGCCGGGATGGCGGCGGGCAGGGCGGAGGGCAGCGCGGCGGCGAGCGAGGGCAGGGCGGCGGCCGGCGGCACGCCCATCGCGCTCAGCTTGGACAGGTGGAGGGCGACGGCGTTGGTGGCGACCGCGTCCATCGCCTGGATCTTGGCGGTGGCGGCGGCGGCGGCGACGGCGGCGGCGGCGGGCAGCGGGGCGGGCGGCGCCGGGCCCTGCAGCGCGTTGGGCGGCGTGATGGCGCGGCCGACGCGCAGGTGCTGCCCGCCCAGGTCGAAGAGGTTCATGGAGGCGATGGCCTCGAGCGCGGAGGCGAGCGTGGCGTACTCGAGGAAGCCGTAGCCCTTGTGGCGGCCGCCGGGCAGCGCGGCCAGGCGGCAGCTGGTGACGGGCCCGAAGGCCTCGAACACGTTCTTGATGTCGTCCTCGGAGAGCTCGGCGTGCACGGAGGCCACGTAGACGCGGTTGTGCGCCTTGGCCTCCTCCTGGATCTCGTCGATGACGGCCTGCGCCTGCGGCATGTTGGAGGGGCGGCCCACCACCTTGATGTTGCGGCCGCCCAGCATGACGCCGTTCATCTGCTCGAGCGCCAGCTGCGCCGCCTCGGGGATCTCGTACTCGACGAACGCGAAGCCCTTGTGCTTCTGCGTGAGCGGGTCCCACGACATGTTGATGGACTTGATGGGCCCGAACGGCAGGAACGCCTGCCGGATGGTGTCCTCCTTCAGCTCGAACGAGATGCTGCCCACGTACACCCTGCAACAGGCGCGCGCTCCACTTAGGCCAGGATAAATGACCAAGACTTAAAAATACCTTTATTTTGAGGAAGGTATGTGGGGAGGGTAGAAAGTAACTTTATTAAGGCTTACCAATCAGCGTAAATTTAAGAAATATATACTTGTTCTCATCGATCAGACAGAAAAGTAGAAGAAAAACGTAGGTCTTTACTCTGCCTCCACCGGGAATTAAACCCGGGACCTCGTGATTTATTAGCGTTCCGGAGGTTAATACGTTCTGTTTGCAAACTCGGTAGAGTATGTAGCTGAGTCTTAACAATACAAAGGAATTTGTCCGAGGCCCCATCAGATCTTTTCAGCTTGCATGTTGGCGCATGGGCTCAACCGCGGAGGGGCTCGACGCGGGGGCCTAGCCGCTCGCTCCTCATCACGGGGGCCTCGGTGCGGGGCGGCTGGGGGGGAAGAGAGGTGGGGTGGGGAGTGGGGGGTGTTGGTACCTGCACATGAGCGCGAGCGCCTGCTGCCGCTGCACCTGCGTGCGCTGCGAGGCCATCTGCTGCTGCTGGTGCGCCAGCGTCTGCTTCATGAGCACCATCTTGATGCTCTGCTCCATGGCGTACTTCTTGGCGCGCGCCACGCTCGCCTGCTGCTCCGAGGAGACGCGCGGCAGGGACCCGCCCAGGATGCCGCCCAGCGTCGCGCACATGGCGCCCGGCCCTGCACACACACACATTCACGTTCTTTAATCCCTCTCGGGGGACAGAACCTCGGGGACATGAAAACATCAACATGTGACATGGAACAATGGCAACAGTTGCTAGCCCATCGTCCAATGGATTCCAATTACCTCATGTCACTTACTTCCCTCCCACGACATGCCAGAAAGAACGGAAGTTAGTTACTATTCTTTAACATCTTAGGTGAGATGTTAAAGAATGGCATGAAACAATCTGATCTGGTGAAAACTAATGTAAAAATGTTTAATCTCTATCTTTATTAGTTTTTATAACATCTTAGAACAAAAACTGTGTTATGTACAACTTAATAAATCAATTATGATATAGCCGTATTTTCATATTTTGTCTCACTTCATCACTTTCATTTCTTAGTGTCATCGTGTCGTCTTAACGTGCGTTCCGTTCACTGCCCCCCGATGTTTTATGACCAAACAATATAATAGACCTTCACATCTACAATATTCACATTTATTTAATACATATTGCATCATCGATGCATCCTCTATTGCACGGAGAACCAACTTGAAGGGTTTCAGCGGGATAAAGCAAAATGGTAAGTTACCGTTAAACCGAAATGGTGTTCAACTCACCGGTGTGCACGTCGCCAGTCTGCCTGAGGTCGTAGAGGGGGGCGGCCAAGAAGTCACCTGCAAACACAAGGGCGTCAGTCATCCACCAGCGAGGGAGACCCCCAGCCCTGACGCTCATCGCTCGCATGCTTCGCCTCACCAAGCTCGCTACCAACAAGTGCGATCGAAGCCAACCACTGCAGTGGGCCCACGGGGACACTTCGCAACTGACATTTATCGTCTCCTTTACATCTCCTAACGATATTGAAAGAAGAAAATGCATCGCAAAAAGCAGCATAAGTCCAGCGATAGAAATACAGTAAAGTTGTTAGTTTTAAATGTTTTATTTAATGAGAATTGGTTTCAAAAGAATTGAGTGAGCCTATGGCGTGGTGCGAGCGCCTCTCCTTTCACACAGTCAGTCTCTCAGGGCGCGCGCGGTGCAGCCGAGAGGCAGCGCCAGGCGGAGGGTCGCCAACAAGAGTAAGCAACCAAAGGAAGTAAGTACATGGAGTCGCCGCCGCCGCCGCGCCGGTGCCGAGGTCGCACAAATACCTAACTTACAAGCTACCCTGGAACAGAAAGCAGAAACACTGATCACTGAGTGGGAGCCAAGCGAAAGGACTCAACGCAACGCAACGCACACGGAGAGGGCAGCAGCCGCGCAGTCGTCGCTCGGCCCGTCGGCTGCGTCTGCAACAGCGAGCACACCGCCGAGGCGTTACATCTCGCTCTGGAGGAGAGGCGAACGAGGCGCCCACCCACTCACCTGACACCGGCGGCTGCGGGGGCTGCGGCGGCAGCGGGGGCGGGGGCGCCGCGGGCACCACCGGCGCCGGCGGCACCAGCGGCATGGGCGGCAGCGGGGGCACCGGCGGCTGCGCCAGCTGCGGCAGGGGGGGCATGGGCGGCAGCGGCGGCAGCATCATCTGCGGCGGGCCCATGCCCAGCGGCAGCCCACCCATGCTCATGCCCACCGGCGGAGGCATCGGCACTCCGTTCATCATGTTCGACTGCAACTATAATGTCATTCTTTTTAGCAATGTAAACCACTCAAATAGCATCTGACATTAATCTATCAATATACAAATATAGAACCAATATTTAATGTGAAGTTGTTCCGAAAATCCTAATCTGTCTATTCATATACCATGTGAATCAGAGGACACATTTTAATAAGTAAAGAAAGATATTTATATCATGAATGGAATTAGACAATTCACTTTAAACCGATTTACACAAACAACAGTGTGGGAAACTATTGTAAGGATACCTACGTATGGGTCAGAAAAGGTACACCATTGATTATATAAAAAAAATACTAAAACAATGAACACACCCACCACCGTTAACTCTTGCGGGGTAGTCACAGGTTTAAGGGGTCATCTCAGCAATTATGAAGGTAGTAGTTTAACTACCTCCATGGGGCGATTGGTTAACCACCTGAATGCTAATTGGGTTTGATTCCCAGTGGAGGCAGAATTAAGAACTACAGTTTTCTTCTGCTTTCCAGTCTGGTTATTGATTATATATATATATACTATATACTACTCTGTCAAGAAAGTATAGGGAAAAGATCAATAATAGTCAACATTTTTGTTATTCATCCAAACATTCAAAGTATGCTGCTTCAGAAACGATACACTTACGCCAAAAAGTAATCTAATCATGAAAACATTTTTTGAACGCTGTTTCCGGAAATAAGTTGAGTTCTTGCCGCAAATTCTTCTTTATGTTTTCTACTGATTGAAAACAGGTGCCACAAAGTAGTAATTTGAGTCTAGGAAGTAAAAGAAAGAACTCGTCTGGAGCCTTATCTGGTGAATATATTGGTTGATCAATGGTATTGGTGTTTGAAAGAAAATTGATACACAATGATGGCCTTGTGCAAAGGCGCATTATCGTTGTGCAAAATCCAAGAATTTTCTTACCACAAATTTGGCCCTTCTTTGAATTTGTTCTCTTAACAGCGCATCATGCTCAAATAATATTCTATACTTCCCCTTTCACCTCCTGGCAAGAATTCACAGTGCACAAGACCGCGATAGTTAAATAAAACAGTCGACATGAATTTGACTTTTTGATTTTTGATAAAGTTGATTCGCCGTAAGCCTGTTTCAACATTTTCAGTGTCTTCGAAACACGAAATTCCATTGGCGATGCAAAATTTAAATCTAACTCTATGTTCAATATTTTTTACCATTATGAACTTTGCAATACAGACTAGATATTATAAAACTTAAAAAGCACTGTTTTTAAAGTAATTGACAGATGCAGCTCAAACTTCGCTCTAAAATGGAAAACAGTTGTGCCAACCTAACTACAACAAAATCAAAAATTAGGAACCATAAACAAATTATTAATTACCGATACTTTGTTGACAGAATGTATGTTTTTATCTATACATAATAAGTGTATATTTCTTAAATATATGTTGACTAGTACCCTTAACCTAAGTCTTAAGTGAAGTTTCCAAGGGGCTAGTTTATTTGGTGTAATAGTGTCCTAAATATGATCCACAAGTTGACCAGATACTCAATTTGACAGATGGTAAGCCATGGCATCATATACAAGCACTAACTATTCAGGGAACAGGTAGGTTTCTTCACTATGTCTGCCCTTACTGTAGTATTTGCAAACAACTGAGCTACGCCTTTTGCAAAATGCACCAGCTGCAGCATGGAATAACATTTTGTGTGGAAACCTACCTATTCCACTAAATAGTGACATGGCTTCCCACCTGTGATACTGGGTACTGACAATTAGGTTTACATGTGGGTTTGAGGTGACCATTTACTACCCCCGCAATAATACAAATCAACATGACCTCTGTCTACCCCGCAAGAGTTAATGATTGTGAAAGTGCTTGTTTGTCAATATTTATAGAACGTATTTATGCTAAACACGTGAACTGATTGATATCCAAAATAGATCACATTTACTAATAGCAGAAAAATTAATGTTATAGGTTGAACTTCGTTCCCTTATAAATCCCTAAAGATCAGAAAACATTTTTCGATAATACTAATTTAAATAAGCTATTTTAAATTTTATATATGTTTATACTTTGATTGTGCCAGATATAAGAATATTATACTACATCGTGCCAAACTAAATCATTTCCGTATGGGATTGAACTATTTGATTGCCGTTTGCTCTAATTGGACGTAAAGCACAAATATTGAGAAAAGTATAATCACCAGGGCAGAAAAAAGGATTGTTTAAAAGAGAGCACACCAAAACATAGTATTAGTAAGCATTAGTAGATACAGAATGTAAGCCGAAATCACGTTTTCTGGAAACATTGAGTACGCACGTTTCTTAATAAACTTACCATGGCTAATATTTAGGGGAACTGAAGAAACTACTTCAATATAATCACTATTTGCAACCTACTGTTAATATATGCTGCGAAAACTAACCTGCACTTCAAACATTAACTAATTTACTAAAATATTATTAAATCACAACGCACAGACACAGCTACAAATCCACCATGTTGTTTTTATTCATTATGACTTGACTGACATCATGACATGTCACTGACGTCTACCATGTTCAAACAACATGAGTTACCAATTGCGTGCCTCAAAATACTGTAAACTATTGCCTATAATTTCAGTGAAATCAAAATTATGTAATTAAAAAATCATAATTATGTTCACTTTATTCAATGACATTTTTAACTAAGTGTGTCTGAGTGTGCGATGATTTTTTACAGTACCGTAGAGTAACATTATACCGTACAATACCGTAGAGATCCCGCCACATAAGGTGGCAGTTGGAGGCGTCGCTACAGTCGCGTAATTCAGTGTTACCAGTAAACACGCCAAAACTAGCACTCACTGTGCCATACGGCTCGATACATTATAGGTTTCATTTGTAACGGTCTTTGGTTGCAGAGCTATAAACTCAAATAAAACAAATTAATATATCAAAGTCAAAATATGTTTATTAAACTATTTCAAACATGATTAATAATTAACGGGACTTATCCTTCTTATTATATATTACATATATTATGTGTTCCTTCACTCTGTCCGCAATAGACCGTTTAGTGTGTTCGACGTAGGATTTCCCACAGCTGCAATCAATCTTATACACACCCTTAAATCTTATATCATGAGTATAAATCGCGAATCTCTTAAAACTATTATTTCAAACATGGCACTGAGCATTGTCTTTACATATTTTTTACCGAGGTTAGATCAGCGGAGACCCTAGCTTGGAGAAGAACTAACAAGAAACTCCGGAAATCAATTTATTATAATCACCCTTAACAAACATAAAAATTACAAAGAGTGGGCAAAAAACACAACGCTGGTAATACTAAATTTACCTTTCATACAAAATAACACGCAATTGCGGAAACGTCAAATTTAGTTCCAAGTTTGGCTACTGCCACCGTATGTGGCGGGTACTCTACAAGTCAGTGTAGAGATCGCGCCACATAAATTGGCAGTTGGAGGCGTCGCCACAGTCGCGTAATTCAGTGTTACCAGTAAACACGCCAAAACTAGCACTCACTGTGCCATACGACTCGATACATTATAGGTTTCATTTGTAACGGTCTTTGGTTGCAGAGCTATAAACTCAAATAAAACAAAGTAATATATCAAAGTCAAAATATGTTTATTTAAAATAGGCCCTATCACAAGCTCTCTTTGAATGTTATCTTATGATCTAAGTATAAATTAAAAAAACTATTTCAAACATGATTAATTAACGGGACTTATCCTTCTTATTATATATTACATATATTATGTGTTCCTTCACTCTGTCCGCAATAGACCGTTTAGCCTGTCCGACGTAGGATTTCCCACAGCTGCAATCAATCTTATACACACCCTTATATCTTATATAATGAGTATAAATCGCGAATTTCTTAAAACTATTATTTCAAAAATGGCACTGAGCATTGTCTTTACATATTTTTTACCGAGTTTAGATCAGCGGAGACCCTAGCTTGGAGAAGAACTAACAAGAAACTCCGGAAATAATTTATTATAATTAACCTTTACAAACATAAAAATTACAAAGAGTGAGCAAAAAACACAACGTTGGTAATACTAAATTTACCTTTCATACAAAATAACACGCAATGTCGGAAACGTCAAATTTAGTTCCAAGTTTGCCTACTGCCAATTTATGTGGCGCGATCTCTACGACGGCTGTCAAAGTGACAAAGCTAGTGCACGGTTAGATTTCTTCAAATATCGATCAATTATATACGATATAATTTTTAGAATAACATTGGGACTATTTTTAGAAGAGTTAGTAAAATAAAAAACGTAAAATATTTTGAAATAAAACCCACATATTAAATGATATCACAAATATTACACGTCAAATTCTTTTTGAAAATACAAAGACAAATGCGTTTACGACCATTAACTTTTGCGGGGTAGTCAGAGGTTCAAGTGTCTATCTTATTTATCTCCACAATTGCGGAGGTAGTGATTCTAGGGCCACCTCGAACCCACGTGTTGACCAGAAAATCAGTACTTAATGTGACAGGTCGTAAGCCATGTCGCCATTTACAAGCACTAACAATTACCTGTTGGGGGAACAGGTAGGTTCTCTCACCGTTTTGAAAATACATTATGCTTTCTTAGTGATTGTGACACATATATACATACTCCCTTTTTTATTGAGGTAGGGCAGTGCTTTTCATTTTCGTACATAATTTACAGTCGCTGACGACGAGGGAAATCATCGTGAGGAAACATGCCTATAGGTATAAGCCAGTGCCTGAATACGGCGATACGAGTCAATATGCTCAATAACTATCATGTTGGTTGCTGACTATCTAGTGAAACGCGGACTTCAAGTGATCCATAGCCAACATGCGTTCGAAATTTCGGAGATGGGAACTCCAGCCTCTGACTACCCCACAACAATAAAAAAGGGAATATGTATTCACAAGTCGTGTAACGTGATAGATATAGAACACTGATGATACCTAGGTTATTACATCCTCGTTCAATACATAATTCGATTCTTAACGAGTACGGGGTAGAAGCAGCTGGCTGGCGCTGTTCACAACCTAGCTCTTATGCAATGTTCTTAGGGGTGAATTGGCCGTTGGCACGCCAGATCCTAAGTTCAAAGAGCGAAAGTAGAAGAGTGTAAGCGACGTTATAAGGCGCGCTGCCGGTTGCTCGCGAACTTTCAGCTGCATCCTAAAGTTTTCATGTTCAATGCAACAGAATCAGTTCTAACTAACTCTTGGATTTCTTAAACTCGTAGATTTGTATACTGTAAAGGAGGTAAGCAAAGTGCATGAAGCCCTAGCTCTTTTTAAAAAAAATATCACGTCCTTTAATCTTTTTCGGGGCGCCAGATATACAGAATATTCGGTCACCGTGACCGATGACCATAACCAACAGTTGTCGGGGTTGTTATGTCAGGGATATTTATTACATTTGAGTAAATAATGAAGGCATGCCGCTAACTAGAATGAATTTCTGCTTGGAGCGAGTAACTAGATATACCAAACTTGTGTAAACTATATCATTGTTATACATATATGTGATAACGTAAGCTTCTGAAACAAAAGCGTATTTGGTAGAAATGTGAGGTCATGTCTACAATACAATTGAACTATAATGTTCAATAGGTAGTTGAAAAGGCTTGCTCACATCACAAGGTATGCGTGTCCAATGGGGATGACATCAGTCCCCGCGCGCACAAAAGAAATGGAACGCCTTGGCATTCCGAATGGTCAATGATACCATTATCTAATTAGCATGCTAATATGATATACACATACGTCAGTCAGTTACTACACCAACTTTTAGTTTCAGTAGGTAATAGATAATAACAAAGAAATCTATTTGATATACTAGTAAACATTTCCTTAATTAATCAAGATAGCATAATCTTCTAAATGCACAATTACCCGCAATTTATCTATCGAATATGTACATAGTAGCGTCATTACTTCCAGTACATGTGTATTGTGTATACTTTCTTAGCTATTTTACACTTGGGTAATACGCTGACCATAGGGTAAAATATATAGGGTGAATATATACAAATACATGTATAGGTTGGTAAAATTTTAATGAATTTCTATGTACGTTTTCGTAATAAAAAAACACATTTACGAAATGCATCGAATTATTCGGTGAGGGAAAACATCGTGAGGAAACCTACCTGTTCCTCGAACAGGTAATAGTTAGTGCTTGTAAATGGCGACATGGCTGACCACCTGTCACACTGAGTACTGACTATCTGGTTAACACGTGGGTTCGAGGTGTCCATAGAATTACAACCTTCGCAATTGTGGAGATGGACACCTGAACCTCTGACTACCCCGCAAGGGTATGGGTCGTGAATGCGTTTGTTTTTTTTGTTTTGTTATATACATATAGAGGTTGAAGAGAGGGTTCGATATTATCGTAAATGAACTACTTTTATCGCCATGGATATGTGGACATGGTATGGCTACCCCGCGAATTGTGATGGTCGGTAGGCGTAGGTACTTAGTTAATGCTAAACAATTGATGTGGCGTTTAGTAAAAAATATTGTTGAGTAAACAAGAGGATAATGTGTGCGAGAGGCGTGCCTCGGGCGAGAGACAAAGCGGTGGGCCTCGTCCTTTGTGCGGCGCGGTATAAGTGGCGGCGCGGCGCAGGCGGCGGCCACAATGGCGCTCTTGGCGGCTCTGGTGGTGGCGCTGGCGCTGTGCTCGCTGCAGGCGGCGCCCTTCTTCGGCTTCAACCTGGACACGGTGAGCAACGGCACCTCGCTGGTGGCCGCGCTGGCCGCCGCGCACGCGCAGCACTCGCTGCAGACGCTGCAGCAGCTGGCGGACCTCGCGGCGCTCGCCACCAACTTCACCGCGCAGTGTGAGTACCCGCCTCGCGACCACCTTTTACAACTATCACTACTTCATCTTACGCTACACTGGCACATACATAAGTTAACGCTTCATTCCCTAACTGGATAGGCCTAGAATTAGGGTTGACTCTATTGGAGTATAATGTAGTGGGCAATGGATAACTAGACATCACTACATTAAAATAAAACCATCACAATCCCGCATCTTTAGTAATCCAATTTCTATTGTAGATGTATTATGGTATCTGCGTCAGTGATAAACATGCTAAAGGTGATATAAACTGTATGCCATGAAAGAATAAGAATTATAAATTGTAACTGTAGAAAAATATTCACGGTGATTTTTTGCTAGTTGAAAGATAGCATTGCTTTTAAGTGAGCACATGCGACTGTTTGTATCTGGAGAAGTGGCCTCTTAGAGAAAGGGACTAAGCCTAAAAACAAATACACTCAGACTCATCACAAATGCCACTAATTAACTGCTCCAAGGATTCCAGTTAATTACTAGTAAGGAGGTGACATTGAAAGGACTCACCTTTATGCTTAGCAATAACGCCTTCTCCAAGGGCATAGTGTCAAGTCCCTACTTGAGAGAGGCGGGCTGCTATCAATCACCACGGGGCATATCGTGATACCAGTGTAGACCACATTTGACACTTGAGTTAGGCCAAATGTTTCAATTCAAGAAGGTTTACCAGTCCATCTTTAATCTCTCTTTATGAAATAATACCGGTATTAATACCATATAATATCGTTCTTACCTATGTAGTTTTGGGTGTTACGGTACGTAGAAGAGCTAATGTCTTCGTTATCAGTTAAGGCAGGCCAATCTCTCGCCTCTGCCGATGCAGGTGAATGGATGTTGGTATTAAATATTGTCTTATTTGTTACAGTCATGACCAGCAGTGGATAGGTGTCGCTGGCTGCGGACACGAAGGCCGATTACTGCAATGATGACTTTGACGTGAAACTCATGGACCTCTGCTATATCTACTATTTTAATTTTATTCATTACTTTATTTATATTATTTAAAACCGGCAAATTTATTTCTTTAACGATTATTGTATTCGTTGCATGGTGAGTCACAATATCTTTATCAATTCAGAATGAGCTAAGTCTTCTTAGTCTTAGTCTGAAAGAATGTATGTAGTTTTTTTGTGACTTTGACTACGTTCTTGCTACAATTTTAAATCATTGTCGTTATCCAATATAATAAAAATATCAGGTAATTTCATACAATAAAATGTATAAGAATTGTATAAAATGCAAATTAAAGCTTCCGAAGTAATTTACATACGTGTTTCTTTATTGACAGACTTTTACCTATAAATTAGGATTTATAAAGTATCACTCTGTATCATGGAATATTCACAATGTCAATAAAAAAATAATTACTTACAGTAAAATAATCAAGTAACTTTCGATGCAAATATAATTTTTTACTTAAGTGGTTTTATATCCCATATACATACACATCACGCCTGATTCCCTGTAGAGGGGTAGGCAGAGCTAACGGATCCCCATCGTCCCGATCTTGACAAACCACTTTCGCTTCATTGGCACTCATACACCTCCTCATACACACTCGGCGGTTATAGGTACTTCTAACGTCACCCTTTTTCAATATAACGTCTATCTGATTATCATATATTTTATAGGGCCGGCCTCTACGTAATCGTCCTTCCATTACACCCACATATATGTATTCCTTTTGTCAATTTACTATCATTTATCCGCATAACAACGCAATCCGCGAACCTTCGAAGCCCTTTCTACATCTTGATTAGAATACTACATATATAGAAACTGATCTTCTGTATTATTATAGCATCAGGTTATTATTATTGATTGTAAAGTGAAGCTCGCACCTTTTGCCTGTCTGTTGTCATTGGCTGTGTGCGCTGCTCACTGAATTGCTGCACCGAAGACCACTGGATCAAACAAATTAATCACCTGCGCCTCATGAAATGACAGGCCTGAAGGACTAGCTATGAATGTTTCTTAGTACAATTGTAGTTGTGTTATCTTAAAGTGCTTATTTTCTTTATTATTATTGTATAATTTTAAGTCGCTTACTAGCTTGGATTTAGGTAGATAAAGTACTTACAAGGTGCCATTTTCCGAAACGCTGCCGTTCAGAGGCCAAGACTGGGGATAAAGGAATCAATTGGGCGATGAGCTAACAGTTACTAATATTCCATATAATTACTGCGTGTTCAATGTACTTTCCAACCCAAAAAAACTATATGTAAGGATATGCACTATATCCCTAGTGATCATTGACATGATACGAGTAGATTAAGAGTAAGGAACTCTTCAATAAATTCCTTTTCCGAATGAAATAGTTGTACTCGTAGCGTCGTAGTTTGTGCATGTTTATTCAATTGCGCATAGTGCCCTGTATGGCTGGGGCGGAGGCGGTGCCGTATGGCGAGCAGCGTGTGCGCCTCGCGACTAATCATGTAATCGAATAACTGCCACCCCAACAGCTTTGTATAGATCAAAAGATAAATCTCCTAAGCCATAGTTATTTATTAGCGCCAGGGTAAATACTATGATATATTTTCATTTTTATTATTACTTTAAAAGGATAGGGAGTAAAATAGAATATAGGGCTTCGATACGCATAGCTTTTGTCAATGATCTGTGCAGACATGAACCGTATAAAATTATTATATATTAGGTACAGAAGAAATTTACTAGAAACTATGGAAATTTTCAAAAAGAAGGTACATACATTGTAATGTTTATGTCTGCGTTAGTATCGTTGGAGAATGCAAAATTTTAAAGAACATCGCGTTTGAATAAAGTGCTTTCGTTGGTAATATTTACCAACACCGTCCACGGGATACGATGGCCTAGTAGTAGTTAGTTCACCTGAAATACTTGGCGCAACATAAATAAACATAATTCGGTGTCAGGCGCCAAAGTGCTAATGGCGGGAGATGCTCTTCTCGGAAAGCTGGAAGCGGTAGATCTAGCGCAAGTTAGATCGATTTTATTACGGTTGAAATAAAAAATGATTGGGGTTGTACCCATGGGTTGAACCCACGTACTAAATACAAAATAGTTTATTCGTGATTACGAATGTGCACCAATTTTATACGTGTTTTGTTGTTTGTGTTTAGTACGGAAGGACATATGTACATAGATATTAGTTACTTACTACATTTAATTGTATTTATATATTATATAAATTTAATGAGCCTAGCTTAGAATTATTCTAATCTAGTGTCATGCAAGGTAACCATATGTTATTGGACAAAACACCAAAGGTATTATTATATCTGTGAGCTCTATGACAATACCTAGAATCTCATTATGACTTTGGGTAGGTCAGGTTAGTTAGTTATAGTGTCTGAGTCTTTAATTGAACCTTTGCACTTACAATGCTCATCGCTTATCAGTAGTATATGCTCAGTAAGATGGATACTCTGTACAACCTAAGCAGTATATTTTATTCTAAAGAATATACTATTATATATTACTTTCTTAAGAGAAACGTTATTGAAATTGAGAAAAACACGGTCGTGCTAATCTAGGGAAATTATTATTATCATTTTACACCACAGCATTCGTGTAAGATTTTTTTCTAAATTCAAAATAAAATAATAAAAGTTATATAAGAATATGAACAATATAGTCTTGAGAAATTGGTTATAGCTATATCCCACTCTAGCGCTTTCAGTAGATGTGTCGCAGCCGCTATGGGCTGAAAATGCGCGGGATTCGTTCGGGATGAGTTTAATCAGTTTGGCGTGCTTTGTTGACAGGAACGGCGGCAAGCGTCGCGCTGCGCGGGACACGCGGCTTCGTCGGATAGTGATTTTGTATTTCTTCTATCATGGACATTTTACTAAGGTTTTAAAGAGAAGATTTAATTGATGATAACTCCTAAGTGCCACGTAATAACTTGTGATAAATTGTGGAGTGGATAAGTTTACTAACAATGCAGATACCTAAACTTTATTATCTTTTGTTTAGCTCCCTAAATTGTTTACTGTTTGCCAACGGATTAAAGTGAGCTAAAAGAGGATTTAATTAGAATATTTAGTAAGTATACCAGATTTTTTATCGTTAAGCAACGCAAACTTTTTATAGATATTTAGTTAAGGTTTTTCATGGGTTTGTTGTTACATCATTGTCTATCTGAAAGGTATATTTTATACCCATACCTATTGTAAGAAATGAAACAAATCGTTTTAGTCATTGGCGTACATCGATGACTCTTGTCGATCTCTAGAGTACGCGAATAGCAGAACTTTAATGTAGGCCTACCACAGGTAACCGAGGAGGAAACATTCCTGTTAGCAACAGCTGTTCAGTTCGTTTGTCAGTATTTAGCCCAAGCTCTACTGTGAACTACTAATAAAGATGATCCTTAAAGGACTGCCGTGTACCGGGATGACGTCATTAAACGCTCGTCAGCGGAATTTACGAGTTGGGGGATCCCATAAAAGCAGCACATGGTGCGACGCCAGAGGCCTCACTCGTAAATCCAACGCCCGGCGGGTTGTTTTAGGACAATTTACGATACCTATCCCATAACGAACATGAAAAATAATTTCTGTCAATACATTACATTGCCTTTCTTTTGAAGAGAAATTGCTTGGTAATATTGTTTAAATTCTTTTAGTAGTTAATAAAGCAACATTTCATAACTTAGAATATCACCACAGTTATGTTTTGGGGCGTTTTGTGAGACTTATTTATCCATCGGTATCGCTTTTGTTTAGTTGGCAGGTGCGTCGCGTGGTGCGGCATGCGCCTGCGCCGATGAGGGTGCGCTCTCCGTGGGCCCTGGCGCTGGCCTGCGTGTGCGCCGCCGCCGCCGCCGCACAGCCCACCGCAGGTAAGCGCTTCGCCCACCAATATGCAGTATCGTCTTCTTATCCCATGGCAACCAACAACTATACCTTCTGCGCTAACATAACGAATAGATAGCGTTTAAGAAAAAGAAAATAAACAATCACTACATTTTTTACTCTTTTTCTATTATTGAGCAGTTTAGGCTGTGGTTTAATTCACTACATACTCACATTAAAAACATCTTCGCGTCTCAACGAAATATGTAGGGAGATACTTTGGCCACCTATGAATGCTTCTCGAATCGCTAACAAGCATGTTCGTCACACTATGCTTAAAAATAACGTTTGCAATAGTATCTTATTAAGAAGATTAATTGAAATATAAGTTAGGGCTTATTATTTTTAGCGTAACGAAGTTTAACTAGTAAGTGTCAATTAGCTGGACTAGAAACAGAGATTTTGATGGGATGACCTTAGCAGTAACTAATACAAATGAGAATGCTTGAAACGAGACTGTGAGAGGCCCATGGAGCAATATTTGGTTCGTGGAGAGGCCCGAGCGATGGCCACTATCCCGAGGGTGACCGCTCCTCATTAGCGACTGAAGGTAGTGTTAATTTCGTCCTCCGTTTCTTGATATTTGTCTTGTTTTGCTTAGATGAACAACGTGATTCGTGAAGTAACAAAACAAAGAAAGAAATTATTTTTTTCACATAAAAATTACAAATCAGAATATTAAAAATAACATTGCATCAGTGAAAAGGTACTGTTATAGTAACTATGTATACAATCATATTTGTAATGTTATCTATCTAGTCTCAAACACGGCAGAAATGTTCACATTAGTCAGTTGCAACTGTGGTAAGCCCGGAAGGGATAATAGTCATGACGGGACGAATAGTTACAATTAGGTTTTTTTTAAATTCTTTATTTATTTTATAAGGCTATACATGTTAAGATTACGCCAGCCTATGTTACAATTAGGTTGTCCTAAGGAAATTGGCATCTCAATAGATTTATTTATCGAAATAGTTAGGGCTGATTTAGTCCAAATATGTAAAGATTCGCGTCACTAATCGTGAATTATTCCATCCATTACTAATCCTGAACGGCGTGAGTAGTCGAACAAGCGGATAAGTCTCGCGACCCGACGAATGGCCAATGACGAGCCGCACCATTCGGAAGGCTCAGTTCGCCATTGTTTACTGATCACTAATGCGTCACAAGTACAGCCAACAACAACATGGCCATGTCAACATGGCCCTTTATTATCGATTGCTATTATTTCCTGGTTCTTCTACAAAGAAAGAAACATTTTTGTGAATTCATAATTACGTAAACTAATTGCCGTCACAATAAATGTTGACTTGTGTGAACAAAATATTGTTTGAAGTACCTTTTTGTTCTTTGGCATTTCTTATTATTTTTTGTAACTTAGTCTTCATGTTTCCTGTATCCATATTGATTTTGTAAGGAATTACTGGCAAGCGTATAAGATTTATTTGGCTCGTTCTGATTAATCATTTAAAAGTAATGTTCTATTTGGCGGCTATTGGTACGTCTGCTGTGTGGCGGTTGAGTGTTTGTGAGGAGGCGCCGCCCCTCGCGACGGCCGTCAACAGCGGGGCAGCTCGCTCTAGACAAAGAGCGACCTCGATTGGCTCCCACGGGCCATGGCCCAGATGCTTTTGTCACGGCAACCGAATTCGAACACCGTCTCAGTTTGTACTCGTAAAGGTCCACGGCTAGCCTAGCAAGATGATAAAGAACACAATAGTCAGTAATTAAAATTTATAATTTCATGGTTCCATGACATTGGTAAGGTTTGCTGTTGTATACTTTTCTAATTAAAATAAGAATTAGTTAAATGTTTCATGATTTCCGTAAGTATGCATTTTGCGTGAGAATAAATGTCGTCGTTCAATGCCTTGTTTAGTACAGACGCTAATATGGACGTATGAGTGAAAGTGTTAGGCCATAACATTTTACGACGCTGGCTCGAGTGCTTCTCACGTGGTGAGCCGCTGGTGCACCTCGAGAGCCCTAGAGGCCCCGCCCACTTGAGAGGCACTCCGTGGGAATCTCTGGCGCATGGGGATGCGGGTGCTGCGTCTCGTTCAAGGACCACACGCGACTCTGTCACATGACGATAGGATAATCCATTCATTCATAAAACGGACATAACTAAGGACCTTTAGCGAAACTATGATGTAGTATAAACTATTGGTTGATAGGTCATAGCCCTATTTATTCCAATATCTTTAATTGAATCTTACGGCATGGTGTACGGAAGAAACACATTCCATCTAGCATTGGACAGTAATTCATTAATAGTCTATTCAAACGAGGATAGTTACTGTTCGTACAATTTCAGACAATTCCCATGTACGATATCTGATTCGGTTTGGCCTTACAAGACAGCGCGCGCTTCATTCTCGGGTGTGTGGTGTATGTCGAACTTTTATGGGCTGGATTCATAGAGAGAACAATGTGCGAGGTACATCAAACGCTAGCGGCCGCTTCCTCCGCCAAGTGATTTAGGGCCCGCCAGAGGGCGCCTGCCTAATAGCAGATCAAAGCAGGTTCCTTCTTAATGGGCATTCGGTACATTGCCTTTGTTTGTGCTGATGCCAATCGCGGCTTCAACTCCCAAAGGCATAGAATACACTATTTTGGACGTGACACTTATAGTTATTTCGGTGCTAGTAGAATTGATGCACTTATATGTATCGTACTCGTCCATGTTATTATTCTATTGCATAGTTCTGTTTTGATAAGTAAGTGCGGTAGGTGTAACCTGCCTGCAAACCAGCGCATGATGACAACGTAGCGAACAGCCGCGCCGCGTTTCGAGAGCAACCAACATCTGTTGGGGCAGCCGAGCGATTGAAGCGCCATTGCATATGTCAGCATTGTGTAAATAATTTGGCCTGCTTTTGTCCAGCTGAAATGACCCCGTTCGAGTGAATTTGAACTGCCTCCATGATGATACCTATTATTGACTTCTACTTACCTTCAATTCAATACAACCCAACCCAATCATATTGTAATGAATGTGACCGAGATGATGTTTTGTAGGTTTTATACGTCGCGAAAAGGATGGAAGGACATCTGTATAAAATTATCATTAGTGTCTATGCTATAATAAATATGTATTTTATTAAGGAATATTTTGCAAAACAGTACTATAATAATTATCATAAGTTATATAGTAATATTTTAAAAATACTGCGATAGTTACTATATAACTAATAGTAGCTAATAGCAAGTTAGTAGTTGGTAAATTTTCATTTGTACTAACATTAATAAGTGCGTGTCCATTTATAGACCTCATAAGTAATGTTGTTTATTTTCCTATCATATATTTTTTCACCTGATAATAACTTTGTACAATTACCTTGGACGGGTCCTTGCTTATTACCTAATGCGACTTTACCATCAGGAAAAGACTTTTTTATTGCACGTATGCAAATATTTGCGAGACGTTTATTGGCGCACTTGAACAAACTGAAACGTAAACGATACTGCATTTTATGTTTTTAAAATATGGTGCCTAAATTACATAGTTACTTATTAAAATTTCACTATGAATACAGACATACTGTTTTTTAATGGCATGAGATTCATATAAGTGCCTTCCTTCTCAGCATTCATTTAGCGATCATGCAAGTTATACACGTTGCACCAAGTACATTATCATTATATGCGTATAATAATAGTAATCGTACACAGCAAGCATAAAAAGGAACAAACTTATAAAATAACCAAGAAATTGATCCAAAATGGCAGCTGTTTCTTGTTAGCTTTAGTCCTAGAAGAAAGTCTATTTGTGCTTTAGTTTTTAATTTAGAGGAACCATGTTTCGTCACTTGACACTTGTGACATGAGGCGAGAGTGGCGACAGCCCTTTATTTGTGATGACATATTTCAGAACCACTTAAACTGCTCATTTTTTGTCTGGCGTCGACATTGCATCCAACATGGGGTGGTTAACATTACAATTTTGTTGAGGGCGAATCTAAATCACTACTTAACCTCTTAATAACTACCAACGTCTTAACAATAATGTCCTAAATTTGCATAGTGAATACTGATCTAGGTCAAGTGTACTAGAATTTTGTATTGTTATGCATAATGTGATATACAATAATGAATTATATATTACCATTTGAAAGCTTGCGTGACCGTTGTCATCGTATTGTTGTATAGTGAAGATGGTCTAATGGTTGTTCAAAATCAATGGTAAGGCCGTTATTAGGCCTTCGCGATTATTTGATGACTAAAATACAAATACGATTAAATAGAACTAGCTAAGGTATTGTTTAAACCTCTCAACGGTTGGACTGGACTAGATCATAGAGAGAAAATATAAACTTTGGAGGTATATTTTACGTCTACAGTATTTTATTATTTCACAGAATAGATCACATAATTATATGAGAAACCAAACTACACAAACGTTAAACTAATAAAAAAACACTCTTTCCATTACTTTTTATTAAGTATTCTATTTGCGTCTAGAATTAGCTTGAATTAATAACAATCGGCCTGGTGCTAGAACATCGTACTTGTGCCCAGATTTCGAGTGGAGTGGTGAGAGCTTGTCGGGGCACGAGCCTAGGGCCACAGGCCCTTCGCAATGCGAGGGACATCCGCCCGCAGCGCACTTCCGCCGCGGGCGCCCGAAATAGCCGGATTAATTAGTACGCGGCCCGGCATCGAACCCCACACTTGGCCCACAATAACGCAGCACTAACAACTGCAACAATGCTTTATGGGAAAGCTATTTCTCTGCGCATGGTTGGCGATCAATTAGCTTACAAAGTCACTGCTCCATAGAGACTTGTAAGTTTCAGCTGTTTATGGAATAACTACGCTATCTTAAAACATTTTAAATAATGAATATTCAAGTAGGTACGTTATAAATAGGGTTCCTAAAGAAATAGGGAGAAACCTCGAAACTTCCAACTAACTGTCCTGACCATTCTCTTTCGCCTATCTCGCTTCCTTTAAAATTTCCATAGCAGTTAGTTACAGGCTTGTATTCTATACAATTCGCACCAATTATGTTTCAAAATGAATCCAATAGATAATTAAATATTTATTCCACCTTTTGGTGTCTGTTTAACTGTTTTGTAGTAGGCAGTGGTGGTGGTGCAAAAATAAGCGGGCTTTAGTGGGATTAATGAGGCAGTACGCCTCGCGCAGTGGCAATGCAACGGCACCGCAATGAAATCGTAATGAAATCGCAATCTGCGCGGCACTAAAAGCGATCGCACGCATTTCGATCACGCGCCATTCGATCCGCTCTCAAGCAAACAAATTTACCCATTTCAAAACAAGTTAAGCATTTGTTTCAATCGAAATAACTATACGTTCTTTGGAATTTATAACATGCATATCTGAAATTCAAACTTCATACATAGATAAAGATGCTGTAAATGGTGTATAAATGCTCGATATACAACTATCATCAATCGTATTTTGCATTACGTCGATTATAACTTAAATAGCTTACGTCAATAATACTTAAATGGCTTTTAAGGCCTAATAGTTAGTTAAGTTGAGAGTCCTTGCTCACTGAAGCTTTCGATTTCACTGAAAGGGATAGCGGTCATGAAGCTTAAGAAGGTAACTAATAAATTTATAATTGCACTTCCATCACTGATATGTGTCATTGGTTGTTATATCATTAGTTCACAGGAGTGTTCGTTTCAGAACTATCGTGGAAACTTTACTTAGGCACGGTCACACACAGCCTATACAAATCTATATCACGTCCAATAACTAGTTAGTCACATTAGCAATTCAATAAAATAGGTATCAAAGGCGATTCTATTTTGTGCATCAGTTAGTGAAATATGGTCAGGGTCTTAGATGGTTACACATTAACTATATTGGTTGCATCTTCTATTAATATAGATAACTATAGACAAGCCTTACTATGATTTCTCATTTACTTTGTAAAAAAAATTTATTTATACATATATAGTTGTAATTTGAGCATACATTGAAGAGTTGAGAAGCGGCTGTAAAAGGCGTACATTATTGGAGTAGCCGCAGGGGCACTAAACGGTGATGTGTTTGCATGGCTTTATGGCCCATTCGGCATATGACTGTTCAATCTGTTTCTTCCAATCGAAATGCAACAACAAGTTTGTTTCGCAACGGACGCCATTAAGGTGTGCGCTCCAGAATATTTTTAACTATAGATATAGTAGCTATTTGAAAATATCTGCAATGTACACAACAGAACATTTTAATAACTATTACGTACAAGTGATACTAACCATCCCGTGCTAGTCTGATATGTTAATAGAATGCTATTTAGCTGCCTTTATTCCTTGCTTACCTTAGAAGGTATTAGAGACTAGGAGAATAATTTAAAACGACTGAGCGATGCATGGACTGACTCCGAAATATTGACAACCAAGTGACCTATTTAAAAGTATTACTTATTTTACGACTTATACGTAATCAGATACCAGCATTAATAATTATGTATTTGAATGTGTGTATGTATGTTTATATGTAGTCCCGTGCTAGTTGGGGCACCCCCGTGCTAGTCTGGGCGATGGGCTATAACCTGTAACCAATGTTCCACATATCATCACAACCCCAATATTCATGCTAAAAAGTGACCTTGGAGATACTATCGAGGGGGATTTGAGGATGTGAATGTATGTGTAATGTATGTAGAGAAAATTGATATCAGTAAATATACTAGTTATTATCCACGTTTTTCAGCACCTGTAACATCCGTTTATGGCTATCTGGTGATATTGTCATTGGTCTTTTAAGTGACTTTAGAATGATGTCTCTCTTTGTCATTTGGAGACGAATAAAGGACTGTGAGTCAATAGACCAGACATTGCATCCGTGGCTATGGCCTTATTTGATGTCTGTATGTTCTTATATGGCTTCGCGTGTGTACCGTGTGGCGTGTTGCAGAGGCAGAGGCGGGCCCGTGGTTCGTGGCGGGGCAGCGCACGGAGGTGGCGGCGCGAGAGGGCGAGGACGTCGCGCTACTCTGCCAGGTGCACCAGCTGAACGACAGACTGGTCAGTACCCACACTCACTTGCCTACTACTCATCCTTATCTAATAACAAAGCTTAGCACTCAAATAAAAGATAACTAGCTGCCTTCCCAGACGATGAGAGCAAAAAAGCGGTAAGTTTGGTCTTTTCTTCGGAACATGCACAAGAGGTATTAGTTTTGAACTGCACGCTACGATATAAACGTAATCATAATTCGTATGTACGAGAGTATATGAGTAACTGGTCATGTATCCCAAATGGCGGGCGCTAAAGAGCCCATGTCAATAATGTATTTGTGCTGAGTTACACAAACGCGTATCGCAGCGTCAATTAGTGTTTGGCAGCCAGTGCGGGCCACGGATTGACAGCCAGAGGCCGACGGCTGCCTCCGTCCGCGCTTCCGATGCTCGCCAATAACCCTCTGACAGCTGCGCTGACCGCCGATGCACTTCTCCAGCTATCGGCCCCAGCGTACATACGCGCACCGCCATAAATATATTGGGTATGTGTATAATAACGTGTTGTAAATGGAATGGAATGTATAGTTCAGGTAGTACGAAGTCTTTATACCAGAACATGTGGAATAAATGTAATGCTTTTTATGATGTTCTCGTGTCCATTTCCTATTGGTTCATTAGACATGAAACGTATACAAAATGCACCGTAAAGATTCTCGTGGAGAGCTGCGTTGCTCAAATGCTCACTCGCTGGCCACTGGATGGCACAGAGCGCGTGTCGAGGCGATCGTTGCTCTCGGCCTGTGACGGCACATCGCCTCCAGCATTCCTTCGCTAAACTGGGAATCGGCATATTGAGACATACATATTTGAGATGTCTCACTAAATGCACTTGTCATATTGTTGCCCAATCAGTTTTAGAAGCTGTGAGGGAAACACACTCACCCCCATGATCCCTTAAGAGAAAGTGGATACAATAAAGAGATTTTTGCTACTTTTTTAACGTTTCTTTTTTACACATTCGGTATAGGCAATTGACATACTCTTCAAACTTATTTTTATACTGAAAAGAGCTATAAAACATGTTCGTCATTAGCATCGTGTAATAGAGTGCATGTTTGATCTTTTACAAGACTTCAACCATAGGGAGTGCTATCCGTAGTCGTCTTAGATATTTTACGTTTAGTTCTCTTAAGAAGAATTCCTATAAATAAAATGGGCTGAGCCGCGGCGCTTACATGAGAGTGGAATCGCATTTAACGGCCGCTTATATTGCGGTGATCAAAGCATCGGTTAATCTGAGTATACTCTGTGAATCCCATGGCATTTACGAACTGCGAATCGGCTAAATTTAGATACGCGTATGAGAGCTCGAATCGAACATCGGGAGACCTAATTGACAGGATTGCGTTATTGTTGGATTTTGTTTACGATTCGGTTGATTACATTCGTTTAATTTGCAACTAGTATACTACTCGGATTTGTAACAGATAGTTACGTACAGAAAGGTAGATGTCACGATGTACATTGAATTGTGATGTCGTATCAAAATTAATCCACTTTTTTACAAAATATCTTCTGTATTTATTGAGTTACGAGGTCAATTGCGATGAATGTGTGAGTTGATCTACAGTTCTCCTCCATTTACAAGTTCTAGTATCAGATTGGACACATGTTTTACCTAATCCTCTCTGCGGAATCCGCCATGGCCAAAGCGACATGTGTGTAGTGTGTCGCGGATGTGTTAGCTTTTGGCGGTGGGTTTGCGCGGAATGTCGCCGGGTGGCGCCACCGGTTCCCGGAACAGGCGGCCAGCAGAGCAACGCTTGATTCATGAACATGAAAGAATGATAAACACTCTTATTGAGGATGGTATTAATAGTAAGTGTGTGTGGGTCGGTTACTGAATTAAATTTATTATTCCTGTAACTGGCGATTGTGTATGAATAGATGTATGAATCTCAATGAAATGAAAGTGGTATGATATGTGCGGGAAAATGGGGATACGTGAATCTGTATAGTACGTATAGCGACACATTTTAATTAATTTAAAGGCAAATTTCTAACAAATTTTAATTGTGTATATATATATGGTTACGCATAATATAAATCATGGTAGGAAAGGCATTTGCTTTTGATTGCTTTTCGAAGACATTTGTTCCTTTGGAGCCATTGTTTTCTCATAGCATAAGTTGGGAGATTGACACGCGTTGGTCATGCTAAGCCGCAAGGGATACTAGTTCCGATATGCATCTAATGTTACCAATTACTGTCTTCCTTAACAACCAGTCCCCGTGCAGGTTGTCGTCTTGTGTGAGTAGTGGATTGCGCTGCACTTGTAGATCGTGACGAATGCGCCGCTAATGCCCTCCGGAAGGAAGCCCCTTTCCGGATGCAAATATCGGGTGACGCACTTGTGCATGTGCCGCCGCTAATGTGTCAACGCTATTTATTGCGAAGCCAATACTGAACCGAGAAGTTTGCTACGTTATGTTCAAGTTCAAAGATGTTTTCAAATGTGCTAATACCTACAAATGTACTATTTCTACGTTTAAGATTAGCTCGACATGCCCTACTCGGCAAATGAAAGCAAGAGGAGAAATTTTTTGCATAATGGGCTAACAGCTTGTATTAATATTATTGCCATCATAAGACTCATTATAATGCTAATGTTGACTGAGCATATGCTGTCTTTAAGGATCTGTAAAACCCATAAGGGATAGATGGAAGCAAATACATATATGTATGTATATACATAATCTGGAGGTATAAAACCGTTACATTTTATTTTTGATATTCTGAGTTCCATCGCTTCGCCTATAAAGACCTACCGTTGCTCTTTTAATCTCTCTTAGTAATCTATATTGTATAGAAGCGAATGTTGAATAGTTGTTTGTTGTGTGCAGGTGTCGTGGGTGCGCTTGCGCGACGTGCAGATCCTGGCGCATGGCGACGAGAGCTTCGTGGCGGGGGGGAGGGTGAGCGCGCGCCGCTCCTCTCAAGGCCACGAGCTGCTCATCCGGGGCGCGCGCCCAACAGACGCCGGCCGCTACGAGTGCCAGCTCAACACCGAGCCCAAGAGCAGCCTGCTCTTCACGCTGCACGTGCTGGGTCAGTGCTGCACCTGCACCATTCGCAAGGCGCAACCCACAACGAACAGCTGGGTCTGCCTAACATACTTTCACTATTCGCCTGTTTCCCTACGAAGAATACGGATGTCATTTTGGACACTGTTTGATAAATCTTTTCGAGTCATAATATTCATACATCTAGATACTAACACGGCGGTTACGCTGATTCTTATATCTGCTAATTTGATCATTGCTGATAAATGTTTTGCATATCTGGTAATAAACTGCAACTGTTATAGATGAAAGGGTGCATTGATTTCTGTGCAGATCCGGATGAGGAGTTATCGGAGGCGGTGGCGATCGCAGGCGAGCGCGTGGTCTCTCTGCCCCCCTGGGAGCCGCTGCGGCTGCGCTGCGAGGCCTCCAGGCAGCCCCCGGGGGCTCAGCCCATCGCCCTGCGCTGGTACTACCAGGACCAACTGCTCGACTCCGAGGTAACTACCAATCTCTCATGTCCATTCACCACTGCGAAGTAGAGGCGCCCGTATCAAATACCGCTATTGCGAATGAGTTTATTATTCATCACGTCCAACACACTTTGTACCAGGTGATCTTCGGCATCGGCATTTTAAAGCGCTTAGCTCTTTCTCCGCAGAAATACTCTTATTAAGCTTGCCTTAGTCTATACGTGACTGGATGGATGTAGTGCATGGGGTTCGATTTAGTCGTATTACGACTATTCTCATGGAGCATGGTATTGGTTGCAGCGGGAAGGCGTGTCGGTGTGGTCGAGCACCTCAGCGGCGTCTGCGCAGTCGTCGCTGGTGGTGCGCGGGTGGGGCGAGGGGGCCTACTCGTGCGTGGGCGCCGCGCAGGGGGACACGGTGCAGGCGGTGGCCGACGCCCCCATGCAGCGGGACGAGTGGAGGGCCAGCGGCGCACGCATCGCCCGGCCCCACAGAACGCTTCTGGCGGCCTTACTCGCCATCCTCACCGTATGGGGCGCCACCTGAACTGAATGATGTAAATATGGACTGTATAGCATTTAAGAAGTCTTTAGTGATCGGCGATATTGATGTCTTGAAATTATTAATTATACAAGATGATAGATGAGCCTTAATAATTTCGTTTAAGTGTTTTAAGCATCTCAATGATTTCCTCATAAAGGAAGTGTGTTGCATTAAAATTAAATGATGTCCAAATGGGTATGATCTAAAGTGTTGATGGTTATTGTGTCCATGTAATATTCATTAGGGTTTTTGCGTCCCCGTCAGAGCCCGTTAAGCCCCAAGTGGCAATCGAGTGATCGGAATGTGAAATGAAGTGTGCAAATTGGTGCATTAAGTGAGGGAATACAAAAGGGACACTTTGCGAGTTAAGTGCTTCAACTATTTAGTCATTCGAGTGAAGTGAGTGGCACTGAGCGACTTCATTTAAATACGTGAGAAGTGGCTTGCACTCCTCAGGCATAACATTTATTTACATTTCGAGGTAGCCTCTAATGAGTACATGCATTTTTTGTTGCGCTGCTACTATAATCTTTTCGAAACGTTTGCCATTTTTTTTATATTTGCAAGAAAGCGGGACATATGACTTATAGTACAAAATCTTATCTTTGCTAGCCGAAATTTCAGGCATGTCGAATGGCCTTGGTCACTGGTCAACTACGAATCATCTTAAAATTAGTTGCAGTTATCAATGCACTATATTAAATTTGAGTTATACTTAAACTATAAAAAACTTGATTGTTCATGATTAGCACTAAATAATGTGACCAATGGTTCTTACATCGTCCTGTTTTTAGTACTCTTATCCACGTGATATCGATTTCAAGTTAAAACAGACTAAAACACGGGAATAAAAAATATATAAACGGAAAAAAAATAATCGTTTCTATTGAATTAAATGGTTCATTTAAGTTGTACATAAACATATGTAGTTCTTATTTAGTTATTAGTTTACTGTAAACTATAATTAATATATTTCGTGTAAATAAAAGATAGTTTTAAAGGAAGTTTACTTTTTGTTTTAGCTTTTGTATTTCTAATGAGTTTAGATTCATATTCACACTGATCTGAACTCGGTTGTTGGGAGCTTCACTGTAACAGTGGACATAAGGGTCAACCCTTGCACCGTACAATGCGTCGAATACTACTACGGTGCATTGTGATGAAAGCCGACTATACCCCCGAACATGTAATAAGAAATGAGTCAATGTGTATAGATGGCTCTACGGCTTACCATCTGACACATGAAGTATTGACTAACTGATCGACACCTAGGTTCGAGGCAGCCTACAGTCATAGAAACAGTGCCTCCTCAATTGTGGACATGTCGTCAAAGTGTTTGTTTGTTTTGTGTTTGATAATAATAATAATAATATTTTTTTTTCAAAAAAACTTAGATCTAAATAACAACAATAATACTCTCCGGTAAGCTCCACTAACGAAGCCTGTGATGCAGAGCATCGCTTTTCTTCATTACACAGTAAAAGTATATTTTTTGAAATTCTTATACAATACAAAATAAAATATCATTAAACAAATTGGGTGTGTGTGCATGCGTGCGTGTGTGTGATAATACCAATTTCAAAAGAAGTATTATTATCTAAGATGATATGTACAGGTGTTTTCTAGTTATTAAATCATTGTGTCCAAACAAGTGATTCTTAGATTGTTGTGTCTCATAACAACATTAAAAACTGAATTCGTTCAATTAGGTATTTATCAATCGTGAATTTGGCAAAGTGTTTTTTCCTGAAATGTAGTAGGAAGTAGTTTGGCGTTGTGCGAGGGCGACACGTGTCCAGTGGATTGGCATTTGAGTGTCGCTGATGGCCCCGAAATAGAGCAACGCTATTAATAGCGCGGCCTCTGCCCACACCAGCAACGACAGGGGCCCCTTGCGCAACACGACGCTAATGACTCACAATCACCCTGGGAACCCAGCATTCATTTCATCTGACCTCAACCTATACTGGAGAAACATGCTTTCCATAAATTAAACAGATTATTTTTATACCTTCTATGTCGACGAGGCTTCAATTATCACTAAATCGTCGTTGTGCGAACTTTTCAAAAATTACACTGGTCATTGAGTAGTACTCAGTATGATAGGTGAAGAGTCAAGTTATAGACACTGGCTTTTACTGCTATAGAGCAATCAAGGCCACTCGCCTTGTTTATAAACTGTGGTGTATATTTTCATTGGTAGCCCATTCACGTTGTTACTTTTATGAGAACCATATGAAAAGAGAAGCAGTGAGTGCGCAACGTCTCTCTCACCTGGAATGAGGTGCCGATGGAGTTAAGGCGTCCAAGTGGTTGCCCAAGGCACGAGCACTGCGTGGGAGCAACTGCCACGGAGCTCATATATTGGGACGGGTACTGTGAAATCAATTTGATTAAGGTAAGTATAATACATAAGTATCTATATCTTAGTATACAACAAAAAACAAAAAAAATGCATACACCGTAGGTCACTTCTATTTCATTTTGAAGGCGGTTAGAGAAGAGTACGAGTAATATTGACTTGGAACAGAGAAAATGAAAAGCTGAATAGACTTGTAGTTAAAATTGAATAATGATTTTAACTTCTTACTGCTTAATCAGAAGTTAGCATGTCATCTCCAATATTGTTTATGACCACATCCTGTTCACTTTCTTCCAGATAGATATTCTTTACATCTTCATACTAGTGGCGACACACTTAGGTATGCACAACTAATGGCGCCCCTTATCAATATAACGCCTATTTGTGCGACCTATGCCTAACCAGTATTAAATATACGTAGACAAAATCTGTATGAATATTTATAGGCAGGTGAAACATGTCTGGTAGAAGCGTGGAGCCCGAGGCGGCGCCAGCCCCCGTCTCACGCGGTGCTAATTCGCTTACAGAAGGCAGATAGGGGAATGCGAGCGCATTTACATACACTGCCTATGCTTACAACCCCGTTTTGACTGGAAAAATATAATAAGACCTTGATATTGCTTGGAGATGGATGGATCCTTCACCGTCTTAGGTAAAAGGTAATATAATGAGCGATGGGCTAGAAACTGGTCACCAATATTTCATTCCAATACGGTTAAAACCATGATAGTTATCTTAAATGTGATTGGAGAGTTATTGTGTTAACAAGGTAGGTACTGCCTGTCTACCAAAGTATAAAATGACAATCATAATAATAAAAGTAAAATTTAAATGTACAGTATTATTGAGATAAGAAATATTCATAAATCTAAGGATATTGTAAGCTAACTTATTACAACAGAATATTAGTAGTGTATATGTGTATGTGTAGTGGGTTAGTATTACTCACAGTTCGTCAAATTCAATTCTGGAATCTGGCAAAACATAGGCGTAGGATGACCAACGACAAATAATGCTAGTCATTTAAGCCTCTAACTTCGCTGACAAGGTTTATCATTATGAAATAGTCTCATGTAAGCATATTGGAATTTCGTTGAATAGTATCTAACAATAGTATTCAATTAGGTTAGTTGGATCAATCGCCGGCGTGGCTTTGGTCCGACGCCATGGCGCGCCGCAGGGAGCCTGCGCCCATCGCCCTTAGCCTTCGGTCCCCTTTTACGAGCGTACTAAATTATGTAAATTTCGATTTTAATGTGCGTGTTTAAGTGTTTTCAATGGGAACAAAAGAATTTATGTAAATACTAAGGGTTAAGTTTATGACAGGCGTCAAACATGCAGGATAGTTCGTTTGGGACTGTGTGTTAAAATTTAGTTAATGTTTAAGTTTCACCGCTCTTGGTGATAGATGAAATTTGATTTCTGTGCACACTTGTTTTACGATGAACAGGCAGAATCATTCAAGCTGTGTATACTTTTGGAATCTGGGACTAGTACGCGGGATCTATTGTACAAACATTCCCACGCTTTTATTAAAGCTACGCTAAGGATACGCAGATCACGAAAAATAACTTCCCGATCCTAATAAATCACTTTTGATTCATTCCCATCCACACACCATCGCAAACACATTTATTTATTTCATAAAAATGTGCATAACAAATACAACGTTTACAGGTTAGTTTGATGTTCAGGGCCTATGGAATATGGTTAGGTATCGCCTATCTGTGAGTTATGTTTTAATAGCATGATGATGTGTTCTTATTGCTATCTAGTATACGTATATCTCCAGTTGAGAGTGGTGAATGCGTAGCGCGGTCGGCTGTAGGCGATGCGATGGGTTGGCGGCTAAAAGTGTTTCGGTGGCGATCGATGGCCGCCAAACAAATCAGCGCCGAGAGCTGCCTGTTAATTGGATTTCGACAAGTGTTTGACTTCTTCTAAACGGCCGCAGCCGGGGGCCTATTGCCTCCAGCCAACGACGGAGTTTACTCAAATTGATAAAAACCATTGCTATAATTTTATCTACGAACGTATTATTAACTGTTAGAAATTAGCTATTTCTTCCTATATTTGGCTCCTATGATATGGAAACATGTACCTTAGACTACTCCCTAAGGGATGCGGCTCGTGATTGCAAGACAGTATGAACAACGTTCTAAAAAGGCACTGTTTAGTGTCTAGTTCCGTATCCGGATATGCACGTGTTTAGTATTGCAGCTACTGATTTTATTATTTTCGTAGGTTTATTAATCCAAAGCTAACTACAAATTTCGAATAACAAAGTACAGTATTAACTGGGACCATATAGCATTATCTTATAACTATGAAGTGATTCTTGTATTGTTTGAATTTTGTTTCAAGTTGACTTCCGATATAAAATATTATCTACTTTAAAAGTAAAAATTATAATTCTCTAATTGTAAATACTGGCCATTACAATAGTTACAAATAATTATTATTTCGAAGTCAACAGGTATTGAATTTATCAATGAATGACTATTGAAATTAAATTTATAATAAAAAATATACTAAATAAAGTAACTAACGCCGCCATCTTGCTTGATTGTTGGAAGAAAAAAAATGGTGTTGGTGGCAGTATCTGTCATCATAACTTTAGAACAGTTTAATGAAGGTAACTTGTTAAATCAGTGTGGCTAAATTAAAAGAAATCAAAGAGCAGCTTTGAAAGAGTAAGTTTTAGTGTTAGTTTCAAAGTGAGAAATTAGTTAAGGAACAATACAAATCAATCTTACAACGGGAATATTCAAAAATAATAATGAATTATTATTAATAGTTCTTAATTAATAATAGTTATTAATTAATTATTATTAATAGCGAAACTTCTTTACCAGGGTCTTCACCATGCAACAATGAGCATCTGTGGTCTAACATACTCCTCTATAGGGCAAACTATTGGCAGGCCCTGATTATTTCAAAAATATAAAGTAAGTACCGCTCCGATTTTGAAACCAATGAATAATGAGCTACTATGTGGATAAAAACTATTCAAGTTCGATTACGTTCCGGTAAGTTATTATTTATTATTAAGTATTATTTATTTAATTGTAATGTAATACCTACTGATGGCTATTATTACTTTGACTTATTCTTACAGTTCTAAGACTAAAATTAAATATCTATTACTAAAAGCACATCTATTAAAAGCAATAAAAACTATCTACTTTGGAAAGCTTCGGGACACATGTACTAGCAGTGAAATGTCAATTAATTGTAAAAGCATGCCTTTTACATTATCACTACAACCAATAATAGTTTTTCACTATTATTAGTATCTTTGGCAACTGATGTCTTGATCTTCGTCATAACATTCAAAACTGCAGAATAGGCCTCCAAGGAATATCTCCGATGTGTAGTTGGAAAAGAATCCGCGAGAGGACGCCACCAACGAAAATAAACGAGATGCGGAGGTGGCGTCACCATTACGATCGGATGGGGCACTCACTAATGCCACACGCCATTGCACGGGCTAATGAGATCTCTGAGTCAAGCCGATCCCATAAGTCACTATTGCTAAAATTACTCTAAATAACTTATGAACCTTTCAAAAATGCAGTCAACATTGAAAAATTGATTCTTCTAGTGTTCTTTCGTCGCATTATATAGTTAATTGGCGAAAATAGAATTACATTAAAATATTATGATGGTACGTGTATTGACCCTACTTTTATAACTATCGTTTGACGCTGCTTCTGAAATTTATGTTTCGAGTTTTCCTGACTTTAATATTGAAGTGGTTTTCAATACCGTTACCCATTTACTTATTTTTCTTATCTTGTGAATGGCCTTAAAACTTTGTTGAAATTTAAACAATAAAAACATAGGTGTCGAATTACGATTCCTAATATGAAAGAATCTTTCTCATTCTACCTATCTGATATTTGTTACTAGATGTGTCTTCTAACTTGACACATAAGTAGCAATAAATCGTTGTTTGAGACCTTGTAAGGTGGTGTAGGCCGAAAAGGGTTCGCCTCGAGATGGCTCTAAGGCGGCGAAGGGCCACGCCCTCTCTGCACCTGGCCCTCCAAAGCACAAGCAACGAGCGCACTCAAGAACAATGGACTCGCTCTTTAACCAAAAAAGTGAATACTAATGAACATTGTCTTCAACAACTATTATTTGAATTTTAAATGAAACAACGAACGGCACGTAACAAAATTTTATGTAGAAACATTTTTCTTCGGACCACTATTATCAGATTGAATACTGATGTTGAATTTAAAAATTTAATCTAGATAAGCTAAAGTTCTTTCACAGCACCATAAAGTTTCTGAGCATAATTGACGGTTAGTCAAATGTCCAATATCGATGGTGAATAATTGGTGGAGGATAAGGCCACCAAGACATATACTATTTAGGAATTGGCTATCTAATGAGTTGGTGAAATAACTCAGTAGTATCTACCATAGTGTAGCGCATATCTACAGACACGTTATGAACCCCAGATAACACGCGAGCCGAAACAGCGCTGAGCAAATCAATGTGGGCAAATGGCGCATCAAATGCGGCGCAAATGGGCCGCTAAGTGGAAGGGCGGAGGGCCCCACGGTGGCAGCCATTTCACGCGAGAGCAGGCGCCGCCCTCGCCAATCATCCTCCGAGGCGCTGGGCATCGCTCCAGCCAGCGCCTTGCCCTCGCCGCCTCTGAGGGTGTCGTCGCTTCGCCCCTAACGAGGGAATTCGATCAAGTGCCGATACAGATTGACGCGCCTCGCTGCCTGGGGTCTGATCGAGTTTAGGGGTTTGATTTTCATTAATTATTAATCTATGATATTCATGATATTCCAAAGGTGGAGACAAACACATATGCCGCTCTTTTAAATTATAGAAATGGACATCTATGAAGTTTTCGTGAAGGAGGTGTTATGTATGTTATCTATACCAATTCTTACAATTCGCTTTCCTTTTATTGTCATTTTTTCATCAGGTCATATTTAATGCATACTGCATGCATCAGGGTGTTGCCTGGTCGAGTGAAGTGGCTTCCTCGCGGCCAGGTGCCCAATTGGTGGGAAAGCGGGCAGAGGGCGGGCTGGTGCGGAGGCTCCCCGTGGGCAGTGCGCCGTGAAGATAGCCTTCATAAATCACAAGTTCAGAACAAAACGAGCCTGCCCGCTTGATTTATCTTCCCTTTTTAGTTTCACGGACGCGCCTCCGAATGAGCGCTGATCCTGTATAATGAATGTATGACAGCGAATTTATTTCCAGCCTATTCGGCTGATTGGATGTACCACCTTTTATATGCACACGACCTTGATGGCGCAAGGGTGGGTTGGGTTCCCCGTAGAGCTGCTATTTTGTTCATGGACATTTCTTGTAGGCACAAGGACAAAAACTTGTATTAACTGTATTATAATTAATAATAACATGCGCTTCACGACTTCTGTATAAACACTCCCTTATTTTTATTGTGGTGGGTTAGTCAGAGGCTTGAGTGCCCATCTACGAAATCTCGATGGTATTTGAGGTGTGGGCCACTCATAGCACGCGTTTCACTACATAATCAGTACCCAATGTGATAGGTAATGTGACGGAGGAATCGTATCGCCGTATACAGGCACTGGGATGGAGATAGGATGTTTTCCCTCACCGTTAGCAAAAGCGTGCGCAAATGAAAAATATCTTATTTGTGTTTTGTTCATTGGTAAGTTCCGGACAGAGGTTCGAATCTAGATCTCTTTTAATAAGAAACCAGAGATGTTCCGCAGTAGGTTACAGCCACATATAATTAATAATAGTTTTTACAATTTCTAGTATATTCGAATAATTAGTCTTGTGCACCTCGTATGAACATGGAAAGCATTCCGACACCCAAATATCCCGAACGTGAGTCCGATGTGGGAGGCGTCGCGGCGAGTGTAATTACCGTTTCGCACGTGGAACAACACCGGAGTGGTGAGTTGGCGACACTGCAGCGCTCGCTCCTATTTGTCGGCTGCCATTGGAAGCCTGCACACCGATTAGTCTCCCGGCCGAGCTGCTAACAAGCTTCCGCCATTGTCCGTGCCCAGGAGAGGGCAAAAAGGTCCCTCTGTGCACGAACGTACATGCCATGCATCGCTAATGGCCTTGTTAGAGCAGTGATAGAGCGCCTTGTTAGAGAGACTTAGCAATACACGCGCCCCGGTAAAAGTTTGCCGCTCGTATAACAAAAGGCGCTGCATAATGTGACGTGCTGTTGGCTCTGTTGTGGGAAATAAAAGACTTTTGTTTGTGGTTTACTGTGTGGTTGGCAGGATGTGAGTGCGCTTTGTTGTTTAATGTTAGAGGAATATTTGACAAGGATTAATTGAACCTATTTATTTAAAAACATTTCGCTGGCACAGAAATGATCCTACTCTTTTGCTTCATTTAATACCCAGGTAGATTTTAGTCCATCGCTTCACACAGCGTTCGTTCTGTAGTTATTGGTCTGGTATGGATTAAATGCTCAATTACCTATAAAATCCACAGCAGTATAGTACTACACGCTTATAGTGAAGTTAATCTGCCACCGTGAATAGATAATACCCGTAGCTAGCTAATTCACTCACTACATATAATGACGCGGTTGTTGCATTGGGGTCTCAGCAGTGAGGAGTCCGCTGGGCCTGAGCAGATTGATGCGGCCCGCGACACGATCACATTGTACTGCCGATGCCTGTGAAATGGCTCGGCGAGTGGATGCCTCCGCCTAATTGGAATATTTGCACTAGAGGCACGCCATCCGATACATTGACATGCGTAGGGAAATGCTTACGTTGATCTAATAATTGAAAACTGAAGTTTACCACATTAGTCAGGGCAGATAACTTAAGCCTTATGAATAGTAATATTCGTTACAATCAGAACTACATAGAACAGTTAAAATGTTTGTGTCCGTTTAGTCGACGTCTGCAGTGAATTACGGACTAATTATCTCCGTAATTTAATAATCACTAATTAAATGATAAATGTGCATAAACAACGCATTGTGCGCTGAGAGTTAATATTCATTTGTCACGGTTTATTATCTTAATACCCTAAGAAAGGATGACGTCACAGCGAACCGGACGGAAATAATATTATCAGCAAACATAAAGCCAAGGAAAAGCTCCCGGCAAGAAACGGAGCCAAACGCGACCTTAAGCCGCGGGAATAAGGTCCAAGGCGGAGCCAGTTGCAGTCGGACAATAATGCTGCATAATAAGCTGAGCGCTGCAGCAGGAAGCCTCCTGGCTTAGAACAGTCGAATGGGAAGAGATTAAAGTTAAACAGGAATAAAGGGACAATTAAGGTGGCCTTTGAAATCTTACTTTAAGTATGGTACTTGTTCTTAATGGGTACAGGGGAAAACTTGTAAGGTTCTCTATGTGTATTGTCTAAGCTATAGGCATATTTTTTCAAATACTAAGCAAATTTAATATAAACGTCTTTCAGATTCTTCATAAAAATTCTATAATTATAAATTTATATATTGCAGCCAATTTTGTAAATGCTTTAAAGTTAACTGAGTTTGAAAATTTTGACTATTCACCACATGGAGAATTCGGTGTAGCTCAGTTGCTTATACACTTGACTCTGTATCAGTGGGCCAATGGAAATTAAGTTTAATGAATTTCCATGTACATTTTTGCAGTAAAAATACATTTATGAAATGCACCGAATACTGCGGCCACGGAAAACATCTAGAGGAAACCTACCTGTTCCTCGTACAGATAATAGTTAATTTAAATGGAGACATGGCTTACCACTTGTCACATTGAGTACCGACTATCTAGTTGGTCAATACGTGGGTTCGAGGTGGCCATAGAATTACGACCGCCATGATTGACGTTTTGAAAACCTAAACCTCTTACTACCCGACAAGGGTTAATACGCGATTGTTTGTTTTGGTTTTGGAGAAATAAATCCAGTTAATTGTATGCCTGTTGATAATCGATATATGGAAAATATGAGTCAAGCAAGGTAGCTCCTTTATTATAGTTTTAAGAGATTGGCGATTTATGATCATGATTAATAACTAAACAGGACCTATCGCGTAAGTTTTTATATAATAAAGTTACCTTTATTATTAACCCGACGTTTCGGCTATGTTGCAGCAGCCATGGTCACGGGCAGACTGACGTTTGAGATTTCTTTGTCTCCACCGCAGCGCCCTGTCAGACTCTTCTCCGACTACCCTCACTGTTACGTTTTTATCAATAAGTCCCGTTTCGTTATTAATCTAAGCTAAGTTTATCATTGGAATATCTAGGCCATTATGCCTAACTCCAAAAAAATACAACAAATTTATTCATAACGCAGACATTTGTGTCCCAATATAATTTAATGTAGTTCAAAATCTACATTAGACATTTTATTTTCAAATTTTGCCCGAAATGAGAAAATATTTTGACGGTGTCGGTCAAAATGAAGTTAACCTCATTAAAATTTGAATGAGAGTGAAATTCGATATGTTACATAGAACATGTTATATTAAAAAAGTCCCAAGGCATTTATTAAACATTGAAATAACCTGCAAATATTCATGTCAATTAACAGAACACTGAAAAATAAATTATTTTTATCATCAAAGATGATGAATTATTACTTTGAACATGGGGTTTGAAAGTTTACTTTATACCTTAGTATATTATTGAGTCAATGACATTTGTCGTATCATAGGATGTTCCGCCCACCTGCCCCTATTTATAGTCTGGGCCCCGACACCCGAATCCTCAGGGGCTTGACAGCGAGTGACAGGTGACTGTAGCTAACGCCCGGACTATGAATAGCCCATTGTGGTCGGAGTTCAATTGATACAATAGAATGCTGACGTATCTACAGTGCCACTGCGGTATAATGCCGCCGAGTGTGTATGCGGAGGTTTAAGATGTCAAAGTACAAGTAGTTTGCATTGATTGGGAAAATAGGGATCCGTTATCGTTGACTGTTTCGTCATACCTGAACAGGCCTAACTGTCTAAACGGAAACACTTTGATAAATATAAAATCATCACAAAATAGTATGATAGAGCATGCACAATATGCACGGCCGGAACATCAGATACATAATAACATCACATTATATCTCCTAAGTTAATTTAATGATATTTGTGAATTTTGTTGAGACGTTGATATTCTATCACATACAGACAGAATACAGCCTCCCTAAACATTAGTTATCTACGAAAGGCCCAGTCGAGATGATCAAATCTCAAATCCAAACGATTAGTGTGACCCTCGCTCGGTCGCTGTCTTTGTTCCTGCGATTATTTCACTGGGGCCGACTAATCACTTACTGATGATGCCCAAAGCGATACTTAAATGGCCGGCTGCCTTTATTTCCTTGTTCCATTGTCTATCATCCTGTTTTCCGCTGTGGTTTTCCTGCTCCAAACATGGTTTGGAAGGGATTCCAAAACGTTGCTCTGAGTAATCAAAAAACAGAAATAGGAATACTAATTTAAATGAGATTTTTCGTAATTGGCTGTTGTATTTTATTTATTATAACTTCCTTTCTTATTGTTATCTATGTCGTAGATTGACCAACCAAATTTATTTAAGCGATAGTCTAGTTCTCTTATACTTCGTATTAATTATGTTACCAACCGCGATACCAAAAATGTAGTATCCATAATTATTAAACAGTTGCTAAGATGGATTTTTTACATTTTCTATCGCTTCTATTACCAGTTAATTTCACGGACCAGGTAGTTCCCCAGTTACATTTATGAGTAAAAAGTTAGATTAAGTGAAAAAAGTGGCGCAATGGAGTTCGATTCGTCGGAGGCACTCGATCTCCTAATCCAGTTAAAAGTTCGCAGAATCATTTCAGTTGAAACGACTCGCGCTATGGTGTAAGTTCCCCTGACTTTTATTATCCTAGTAAATCCGGCGGCAACTGAGTTGGACTCGCTGAACTTTCGAGAATAAGGAGCCTTGCCAAACGCCCGCAATAATCGTTCAGACTAACACGTACTTGCCGGGACCTAATGATCGTATATATGCGTCGGCTAATGCCTACTTATATGGCTGCGAGTAAAAAGGTTGTTCGTTTTAGTCGAGGTTAAGTTTTAATTGCTTTGCCCCGATGATTATGATGAAATGGAATAAAAATTTCTATGAAGGTTCTTAGCTGTATTAACTTTTGTTACGGTAGTCTTAATTATTATAATTATAATATAATGTTGTTTGGATAATATTGTTTGGGGATATAATCGAGTCATTTCTTTTTCGTAACGTATGCTACGCCTTTATAAAAATATTAGCAATATTTTACTTGCATGTGAACTGCTAAACGCTTTCAACATGCGTTTCGTTGTTCCTTTAACGAAGGCAATTAGTGTGTGTTTTGCTTTCATACAACTCGCAAGGGGAACTTTTTGTCGCTTTTGAATCACGAACAAGGCTGGGGCTCAACAGGGACGTAAAAAGCCATCACAACGACCCATTATAGCAGCTGATAAGCGTTTATGTAATAAAACTTTTGTTACCGAAACTCACCTGTTTATTTTTTATTTGTGTTAAGTACCTATAAACGTTTTGTTTTATTTAAAAGGAATCATAGCTTACAATATATATATATATAGTTATATCGATGCGTTGACCATCGCCCATTCTAAGAAATATCAAAAGGATAAATAAGGATGTATTAGGGAAACGGGCGTTATGTGTATTTATCTATGTAATAGTGAAATGTTGCTACCCCATCGCCAAATAAAGAAATACAGCTAGTTCCTGCCAATTGTAAGCATTAGTTAAATTAAAGTTGTGTCCAGCTAGGGTCGGAGCGGCTGAGGCAGTTATCCTCTCACGGTGATTTGGCCTTTTGTTTAGTCGCTGGATTAAGGCTGCGCCGCGCCCTCTGCCGGCCGCAAAGCCTCCCGATCCCTCTTGAGGAACGGCGCCTCCGAGGTCAACTAAAGCCCTACCTATTTAACAGACTTCCGGTGTAGCCTCTGTAAATGCTACAATTAGAACTAGCGTACGTTCTGCTTTGTAATCGAGTGAGAGAAGCCTTTTTGTTATAATCTTAGAAAAATATATTTTAGTACTTTTACTCTATTACAATATTAAAACGAAAGAAGACAGAGGCAACCTTCTCTTTCATTTCCAGTCTAAAATATATAATGCTACTAATAGTGTATATCTTTGTCATATTTAGACTTGGGCCAAAGTTCTTAGTTAAACTTTATACCTTAACGGCAGTTCAGAGAGCAACTAAGGCCATCTCTATTTCGTGCTGGAACTATTTGTGCGTGGAAAGGTGGGCCAATCTATCGCTTCGCACCTCGATATTGGCTGGGGCCCGCGGGAGCCGTGGGGCCGACCCATAACCAAGAGCAGACCTCCCATTCGGTACTCTCCATGGGCAGTGGCAGGCCATCTTACGCTGGTTTCCTAACCGACTGATGGACGTGTTCAGTGAGTTCTTGTTACCTTTTGTAATTGGCTTTTTCTCAATCGCTTTGTTTTGTTGACGTATTTGGTTATGTAGCCTCCCTCTGTAGGAAATGGCAAGATTATGAAAAACTTCCACAGAAAGCCAAAAAATAAAAGAATTTATTGGCTCTTGTTTTCGAAGTAGGCATAAATGACAATGGAGCAAAAATATTCAGCCGGGTCAGAATTATTGTTGAATTGACAAAGACAAAGAGTTTTTATTCATGACACATGCGTAAATAACAATTATTACAATTAGTCTCAGCATGGGCTGCCTCTTCCGGCGTACAATTAGTGTTTCGATTAAAAACAAAATAACTTAAATAATGACAATGAGGATCTGTCATTTGCGATTATCCTGAAATAGAGATCTCGACTTGACGTAAATGTATTGGATCAAACATGTATTATGCTTTGAGAAAAATAAGTTTCATTGTATCATTACTATAATGGATTTATTCAAGTCAACGACATTATGTCTCATAGGTTTAATTCAATATGGCAGGGGTTAAGGGAAGTTCATGTTAAGTGTTTATCAATGAATTCAGACCAAAAAGCCAATAAGATCCTCGATCCTAGTGGGTTTGTTAGACCGACTGCTTACTTAAACAACTATCTTGAAACGATACACAGTTATATACATAATCTTTCCACAAATCTCGAAGTTATTGTTGGTGTATTGTACACTACTCTTTATACGTGGTATTTCAATGACCACTCTAATATAACATATAATCAGATGGCCAGTGATGGACAATGTGCATACTAGTGTTGTTGCGTTTGCACTGAAGCTCATAATCCACAATTCCAACTATCCCGATAGTCGCATTACTGTCCCCCTGTCATTCCTAATAAAATTCCCTTTTGTGCTCAAATTAGATTCTTAGTATTAGACTTCCTAGATTCATTCGTTAGCGCATTAAAGAGACCTGACTATACCTAATTCAATGCGATAGTTGTTAACACGCTGAGTAGCATGTTGACTTCTCAGTAGTACTTTCGAGGTACACTTCTATAGGGACATAATTTCTATCCTGTCAGTTTAATGGGTGATATGGGTGACAGGTTACTAGCCCAATGCTTTATATATCCGCATTTCTAGACCCATAGGTAGACTAGTTGGAACTGATTTTACATAGATGTTATAAACTCGTTGTGCAACTGTAATCCCCGTTCTCATTGTATCTAGTGCATTTCACTGTCGTGATTGGGCTGTAAATCGCTGCCACCCGTCGTCAGGGGGCGCCACCAACACGCGACTGCTCCTCCGCCAGGAGTTCCCTGGGGAGATGGTGCAGTGGCGCCGAATAACTGCTGCATAACCGAGACGAATCCATTCGCTCACTTTGGATTGCGTTTGTGTCACTCTGACGTAATACTCATTAAATGTACATGGGTACATTTGCGGTCTGTGATTTTGTAAATTGAAAAGACTTATGGGAATTATTGAAATGTTGTCAGTCTGTCATTGTAGTTTCCAATAAATTCTTATTTAACTAAAATATAATCACATAATAGCAGATTTTTACTTATATCAATCTTTTTATAATTAAGAGATATTGTAATAAAAATGCAGCTTCTACCTCAAACAACTATTGCCTTACGGGTGTTCCTGATAGCTAACATACGCGTTCATCAAGTCCTTCATTTAGTTTCATTTCTTCAAATCCTAGTATATAATTAACTTGATAACTGTTACGTTTCTATCATTGCGAGACGGACAGAACCTTAAAGTAACGCTAAAATTATCTAGGGCACTTGTTAGCATTAATATTGGTGTTGACATGAAATATTGGTGGCGGGTTGCTAGCCATTCGCCCCAGAGATTCCATTTACCCCTAATCCCTTAGTCCCTTCTTACGACGTGCCTGGGAAGAATGGCTATACAGCACGGGACGGGACTATTTGTATTATGAGCGTTTAAATGACGTAAATGAAGTTGATACTGCGTTTGGAAAGTGCCTCAATTCATAGTCTCTTAATTAGATCGGCAAGAACTTTGGCCATTCGGATTATCACTTCTATTCGATTTAATCCAGTGGGAAGCGAGCTCAAAAATTTATAGAAATGCGCTTCACCTCATTACCCGCAATTCCGTCAAGGTATCTTCCGATGACTTTTAATAGGAACTGATATTTGTATGAATACACTGACATCAGACGCTTATAACAAATAAGATATTCAAATATCACGTGAATGAAAATCACCATTTATTCGGTTTCCAATTGTAAACATCTCAATAATCAGTGTCGGAAAAATGACACAGCGTTTAAGTCTATAAAAGGATCATGAAACGTGTGCTTTATTATATTGACGCCTTTCTATTGTAGAGATGCTAGTGTTCATCTTCAGAGATAATACGTATGTAGCTATCATATCGCTGTTATATACAACTCATCTATTAATTAACTTTAGAAACTGTGGGTGATAGACAGATAGAGAGAGCATGATCAACTTGTTCTGTTAATATTATTGGTTAACATCCCTAGTTGGTGTGACTTGGAGTGTCGAACCTAAGTAGTTATCACCTGGGGGCCCTTACAACAAGAAAAAGACCGCTCGTTACTCGTGACCGAAGTTCTGCAACTCGGAGATTTAATGCTTAAGAAATAAGCTCGTCTTGTCGGCGCTGCCCTCTGGGGACGAACGAGCGAAACTGTTTGCAGCGCCCCTCCGCCAACAGACTGAGATTGTATCCGCCAAGTTACGGCTCTTGAATGGCGGCTGAGGATTTAGAACATCTGTAAACAAAGTCCTACAATCGCGCCTTTATCCGAAAAGCTGGGGAGAGCTTCGTTATTTTTAGATTTAATAATGAAACTTCTAATGATATTATAACCGTAGAAGTTTGCTAACTAATAATATATTAAATTATTTAACGATATATCGGAATGATTCGACATATTAATTTTATTAAGCAACATGCTTCCGTTTCTAGCTTAAAGTCTGAAATAGTTTTTACAGATTATTTTCTATTAGTGAAATAACATTTATTATAAGTTAAAATAATGGTAACGTGTCATTAACATACATTAACTTTAAGTTGTAAGTTAAATTAAAGTAACATTTTCCTTGACAAGTAAAGAATTAGTATAAAAGCATAATGTTATTAGTTGGTAGACATGGGAGGCGCTCTGCGGTGCGCGGCGCCCATGCATCACCCGCAGATGCATTTTATGTGGCAACACTGGCACAAACGCTGCGCTCAAAAACATAATGAATTCACAACTATTTGAATTGCACTTAGGGAAAAGTGTAAATCCCACATCCCTTAGCGAGCGGACCTTTTTGACGTAATTAGTTGCTGGGATGTTTACTGTTGTAACAGCGAAAGTTTTTCACTAGATCGTTAGCTTGTTACCTACATTGTATAATTCTGTACTGGAAATCCGGAAACCTAGAATCAAATAAAATTTTGGCTATTGTACATAACATTCTATTTAGGTTATACATTAAAAATAATTATGTCCTTTATACAGAGTAGAGTAACAAGAAGATTAAATTTTATTTGCACAATAGCATTGTCTCAATAGATGGCAATACTTGAGGTGGAGCTTATAAAGTTTCTTCTGTAGAATCCTTTCGAAACCTTTCTTTGATTCGCCGCTTTCAACGCCTTAAAATTTATCTTTAAAGTTTGAAGGCCTGTGCCTGGCGTAAATAACAGAAGAGTACGCATAAGAAGTTCAATCGATGTGTGTTAGACGAGACATTTGTCAGAATCATTCAAGGTGGAGTTTGAGACAATATCGTTAAGACGTAAGGGCGTGAGTAGTTGTATGTTTTATACATGGAATGGCGGTTGAAGTAGCTGTTCCGCGTGCTCCGCTGTTCGCAGTGGAATGCGCCGAGCGAGGCATTTGCATGCCCGCTGCGAATCACCGAGACAATCCCTGCCAACTCCCAACTCATTTCAATTGCAATTAGTAGAGTTTAGGAACTGTTTCTCTAACTTAAATTATTCTAGTTGATTTCATTATGCATGTACTTTGCGAGTGGGTTTGACACCTCCATATTTATGGAGCCTTACTTCGTTCTACTGGTGTTTCTGTTTGTTAAAATGCGGCAATGGATACAGGGGAATGCTCTGCTAAACATCTCTCTTTGTTAACACATTGTTAATCTATCCTAATCCTAATGATTAATTGTGGTTTAGTTATTTCTTGTTGCACGAGTAGGTAAATTAGGCGTGTATTTTTTTGTGTACAACTTTTATTAGCTGTCTATCTTTCCTGAACTTAAAATAAAATGAATTTTCAGAAATAAATTGCGTTTTGTATATATATTAGGAACGATGTTATTTATAAAATCACTTCCACAATCAATTAACCTTTGCGGGGTATGCAGAGGTTTGGGTGTCCATCTCTTAATTGCAGAGGTACATAGTAATTAAAAGGTAATATACTTTTTGTTACCGTATATAGGAGTATCTTTTCAATATTAATACAAACGTAACCCAAAGCTTTTGAGTATAAGTTTGTAAATTATTAGTTCTAAATTGGTTCTAATTAGTTAAAATCTGAATTCTATAGCGTTTGTAACAGCTACAGTTCTCCAGTTTTACTTTTGCCTCATCAGTAAATATACATATAGGTACAATTCTCTCATCGTCTGATAGATGTAGTGGGTGCGCTGCCTACCTGCAACAGCCGAGCGGTGGTTGTGACGCGTGCTGCCTCATTTGCATGAAAACAAGGCATCCGCCTCAAATCGCAGCACTTCCCTCGTGCGCCGAGAGAGAGTTCCTAACTTAGTTGGCGCTTGTTTCCATTCAGCCGCTGCGTTTGCACCTCCGCCCGTGTTTGACTCAGCGCTCTCATAGCAAATGGCTCCACTGATGCACCTACTCGTGGTGTTGCTTTTGGAGGCACCAGTGTGAATCCAACTTTATTATTAGTTGATCCGAATTATTGAAACGATTTGAAATAAACCCATTACGACCCTTCGTACATTTAGCATTTAGTCTGAGGTTCAACAAAGTTTTGCGCAAAGCTTACGAAATAGCTAGGGGAGTTTTTTATTTTATAGTTGACCCAACAGGTACTTTAGCCTTCATACTACTTCCTCGCCTTGTTTTCTATAGCCTATTATTATACATCGTATACTGAGGCAGCACCTTATTACTGCATCAAGGATTAAATTTTTTTAGATGGTTTCTGAGAATAAACTATATGTTAAAAAGACTATATGTTATATTCTGTGTATATATGATCCAATCGATACCTTATATAACTTACTCACCTAATGATCGTGTCGATGAGGACTCGACACGCCGTGAGCAAACGAGTGAGGACGCAGACGGATGCGCTCGTTATTCCCCAGAGTCCCTCGGAGGCCCTCGCCATTACTCAGAGGGCGCTCCACGGATACTGCTGACCTCACCTTGCTAATTAATTTTCCTGGATTCACCTTCAGTGTATGGTCTATTTGTTCTTAGTCTGGACTATGTTGTGGTGCTGGTTTCTCCGGACTTCTCATCTATGTTAAGGTTGGAAACATAAATCTTCACAATTATCGATCATTATGTCTTGTGGACTAGTTTACATGTTTATCAACTTTAGATCATTAATGTTATATGTCACCATGCACTGTGCTAATATAGTAAATTTAAATAATAGACAAGTATTTAATAGTCCCCTTTAAAGTTCAGCGTCCGGGAAAATCCGACAATATGTTAAGTTAGAAATACAGAAATATACTGTAACCTGAACCTTGAGTACACGAATCCTTTATCCTGCCACCTGTCACACGTGCTTCATAATCCCCTCGTAGTACTAGATGAATAATGAAGGGCCTCGACGTGAGCCCTGAGGTTGTCGCGAGCAGGTCAACAGCCGCTCGAAGGGCGCTCTACCTTCCTAATTGATGTTTATCTCGGGATCATCAGGGATTGGGGTCAATGCCTTGCAGTTCAACGCACAGGTGCCAATGGCCTGTACACGGAAATTAATAATTACTCATATGTTTACATATATGTATGGGTGTTTATAAATTACGAATTATTAAAAATAATCACAAGATGGAGTGTATTTTTTGCGTTTTAGGTTTGTCCAAATGTCGGAACAACAATTCTTTGATCACTTTGATTGAAATGAAGTATTGTTTAAAGATTATAGGTATTATCTTAATTATATGATTACTCTAACAAAGATTACTTGTATGTTTACGTCTCTTACCGGACACTTATATCAAAACCTCTTCAAGGTTCCAACACATTGAAACAAAGAAGGAATGAAGTGGCTCCTCCTACGTTCCCATCGCAGCTGTCTTGTTAGGGCGAGTTATGAAGAAGGCGGAGATTAGTGGAGATGGATTCGCGGCTACCTGCCCGTGACGCATGGGGCATTTGTATCTATCTGGCCGCGGCTTCCAAGGATTAGACGGGAACGTGCCTTAGATACGTGCACTGCTGGCTACTTGGCTAGTATGACGTCAGAATTCGTGCCACGTGAATGGACCGATGGGCAGAGATCTCGGATTGTCATTATTCTAAATCGTAACAATTTTGTCGTGTGGTTTCTATGATTATGAAAACAAATTTGTAAAAATGCAAGCCTATGTCCCTTAGAGAAAGTGTTACATTTATGCCTATTGCCCCGTACCCTAAAAGTTTTTCTTCGTAATATGTTATGAAGTCCTCATCGTTTATTTATTTTGAAAACTTCTATTAGGTATGTTTAAAGATAATAAAGGAAACCTTTTTAATTCCTATAATTAATTGTGGTTTTATAACTATAGCTAAGATACAAATTACCCGTTATTTATTTTTTATAATTTGGTATAGATTAAAGGCATACTGCACTGGGGAATATATTTACAAATATTTTCACACAACTGAATAATTGATTAATAAAAAGCGTGGCGCAAGCAATGGGGCCATGGCGATGGGCCATTTATGGACAGATATAAATTAATTCTTTAATCAGAGGCGGCCAGTGCTAATGAAAAAGCGAGATTAAATTTCGCGGGCTTTTTGGCCCCCGGTTAGCGAAAATCCTTTGGGAACAAAGTTTAATTGTTTGCAAAAAAGTTGCAGATTAAAAAGTTTGCTTTCATTAAAAACGCTCGAGTGATGGGTGTGTGCTCGCGACCACTGCCCTCGCTCACGCTTCATACCTCCGTAGCAATGTATGGAGTTTCTCTTTTGTAGTTTAACAAGGTTCTAAACTCATTTTATTTGCTTAGATGATAACCTAGGAACGCTTTACTAAGGTTGAGCCTTGCAACTGAACTTAGTGTTATACATATTGTAATATCATCTGAAAATGTTAATAATATAAACCGGTAGTATTTCTCGTCGTGCTGCGAAAATGATTCGTTGAAAACTGAAGAACTAGGCAATCCTTTACGATTTTTTTTAGGTTTTGTTTTCTCAATTCATAAACTGTATAACTGTTCCGTTAGGTACAATCTAAAATCGGAAAGTCATTTGAAGACCCAGCAAATATTTTAATACTATTATAACTGTCACTGAGTTATTCATAAACAGTATTCGCTTCACAGCTCACGTCTTCTCAGGAGCTTAGAGTTACATTTGTGATTGAACATTAAAAGAACAACTAAAAGTAGCCATTAAAGGTGGCTTTCGACTCTAAGGAACACCTGCTCCTCAAGACAAGAACAATAATTCGCGTGCGCCGGCTGCTCGCAATGGCGTTTGAGGCGTATTTCGTGTCACCCGCAGACGAGCGAACAACAGCCATCGGCCCAAAGAACAACAAAGTGAAGCGACGAAGGGCCATGGCGAAGCGAGTGGCGAAGGAGTAGGCCGCCGACGAGGATAAGGCTTTACTTAGGCCGACTATCCTACTGGTACAAAATATAATTAAGATTTCGTCGCGTTACACAGAGTCATAGCTCTGTTATGTGGAAAGTGTGAATAATATTGTGAATCCAGTGTTATAAGTGGAATAAAAGCAAATTGAGGAGATCTTTCCGTTAAATCTCTTCATTCGCCGATAGGTAGGTAATCTGTAGCAGATTTGTCAACCTCATTAAGGGGGTTTGTCGTAACCGATCGTCACAAGGGATCTTTAATCAAGGCGTCTTTAGCTTAGCTCGATACTGCCGCCGAACGCACTGAGATTTGCATAAACAGGATACGGAAGTTCCGCGGCGTGAGAGAGACGCGGCCTACATAGCATCGCAACTGTGGAGCTAATTAATTATTGACAATTACCTGAGACACTCGTTGGTACGCTTACATATACACTATGCAGTGATGCAACAATTAAAGAGCTTGCTGTATACTCGGAGTTTTAAATCTTTAGACACTCAAGGCCATTCCTTACTCACTAGTTAGCAAACAATAATGAATCTGTAAGCAGACCCAATATAATTGATATATGGAATTGAATTAGATGGCAGATCGATGGCTGTTGGGGATTCGGAGGCTTAAGTGGGCGCGGGCTTAGAACTTTGATCCGCTTCAATTAATGGCTACGGCCTTGATCAGAGATCCACTCGCGGCTGATCTATGAACAGGCCCTATTTTAATTTAGAAGTTTACATACCCATTGAAGATTTATCTATCCTGATACCACGTTGTACTTATGTTTTTTCTCATGTGTCATTAATACTACCTTAAATTAACAACGAAAGTTTTGTGTTTTGTAAATTAACGCACGTTATAGTGGAATAAAAAAATCGTTTAACACAGTCAATATTTTATTGGAAATGCCGGTTGATAGAGTGGGGAAAAAGTCATATATTTACTAAGAAAAATTGCAAATTCACATTCAAATCGTAGCTATAGTCTGGCGCGAGCATAATCGAAGTATCGGCTGCAAATCAGCGCCAGCGAAGAGCTGCTCAGCCGGAATTCCACTTCCACAAGTAATATTTCTCATTTCGAATCAAAGCGGGAGCGGGGCTGTTGACAATGTCGGAAGGAGCGGCCGAAATAAAAACGACGATTTTCAACTCTGCGAGGGCCGCTTTCACTCACTGCGGAACTGGAGTTTAAGTGACAACAGTTTCGTATAAATTAGAAATGAAACACGCATTGGAAGTTTACGCAAGTGTCAATTCTGTTTGTTAACAAAGAGATGTGTTAGTGATAAATATTGCGCTCAAGTGAGCAAAGCCCTATAGGTTAAAGAGCCTAGAACATACAAGCAAGCAGGTGTGTGATCAAAACCTGTGTTACCCTCGGAATAGGGTAAAATATTCGTACTGACATATTAAGTAGCATTAAATTGTAATTACTCTATATTTTTTCTTTGTGTTAATTATTTATTTATTAGTGGGCGGATGTATTTTTTGTCAAAAGACATTGGCCATCACTGTTATTTTTTATATATTTTGCATAAAGATTAGCAAATTATATCTAAAATTATGTCCACCTTTTTGGGGATAAAGAGGAGTGACTGTGAGTTCGTTTTTAAAAACAGTCGTGTGGTGCAACCGGCCCCTGCGTTGGTTCGAGTAATGATGCCTTTTGGCGCCCCCATCCTTCCCTCCAAATCGAACTGAGCCGCGGCGCAGGCTGCCGTTGCTTCAGAACCACACTTATTTATGAGTAATTTTTATCTTTTGGATCCAGATGGGTTGCTGTGTCAGGTGGAATGTAGGCAAAATGAGACATAGCCCCTTTTTAGCCGTGAAATGTTGCGACCAGATATAATGTTACCTACCTTGAGCATAGTTAAATGAAAGACATGAGTATGTATGTGTTGAAGCTAGTTTACACATACTATTACATGCACATGTACCCTCTCCTTGCCTTTTAAAAATGTCGTTTGAAAATCATTTTACAACTATTACTTAACTCACATCCGGAAAACGTGCGAGTTTTACAGTTAAAGATACATGTAACGATCTCCTAGTGATAAGTAGAATTAAATGGCCGATGAGTGGACTCGAACTATATCCGAAACGGGGTCGCATCGGGCAGTGGAAGTTTCGGAATGTGTTATGAAGTGATTACACCCCCACTGGGTCGCCTCGGTCACCTTCCGTGGTTGGGGATATCAAATATCGTTCCGGAATTTTCCTGTTAAATACTTTAGGTATTAGTGGGTTATTCGGGTTAAATATATATGTACATGTTTTTGTATCGTTTTTGGGTTAGAAACTCAGAACTGTTGTTCACATTGTCTTCTATCAATATAAACTACAAATGTAGTAAGACATAATTAAAATAAAGTTTTCTTGTCCTGTTTATTCAATAATTTGTTCAAAGTTGTGACGATAACAACACAACCAATCACTGAATAAGTTAAGTTTACAAAGCCAAATAAAAGATAACAAAGGTTTATTTCAGAACCACATGACCCACCTAAAAACATTATGCATCGTATGTCTAACACAGATTAGAAAAACACGCGTTAAGTAGTTCTCGTGTGTGCCGTTGAAATGTAAAAAAATAATAAAAGCAAATAATAATAACAGTCAGATAGACGCTATATTGAAAAAAGCTGACGTTAGGTGTACCTATAACCGCCGAGAGTGTATGAGAAGATGTATGAATGTCAATGAAGCGAAAGTGGTCTGTCAGGATCGGGACAAATGGGGATCCGTGATCTATGCCTACCCCTCTACAGGGAATCAGGCGTGATGTGTATGTATGTATGATTTATTACAAATCTATGAAAACGATAAATAGTGATACACAAGAACAAAGATAATCCGTAGCAAAGGAGACTTAATCCTACAACGAGTGATTTCATTTAAATTAACAGTTTCAGTACTTGAAACCTCCGGTTCATTGGAAAAATAATAATGCGATTCTAAAGCGGAGGCGGACTTCTATCTTTGTTGTCTAATATTATAGTAGTAATTGAACTTTAAATTTAAAAAAATTTTAAAAAATTAAATAAAAAAATTTGAAAATTTAAAAAATATCATTATTTGTTAAAAAAATTTTTTTACTATCCAAACCTTCGGAGTATTTTAAAGGCTCTATCCATCTTTTAAGCGATTGTAGATTGTAGAGGAGACCACTGACTTTTATTTTAGAGGCCCTAGGTTCGAATAATGGCATGTCACAAACATGGGAGTGTGTATATGTCGTGAACCGTCTGTTGTGCTATCCAATTTTTCGAGTATTTCTAATGTATACTTGTATGTTATAACCATCTTTAAACAAGCTTTTTAACAAGCAAATGATCCGTCTTCGTCTGGGGCCAAGAGCGAGTGCTCCTCGGAGCAGCACGCGACTGCCGGAAGCACTTCATTCGGAGTAGTTTAACGCTTTGATCCTAACAGCTCCTCTTTTATGCAGTACTTCAGTTTTTTGTATTACTATCGAAGTCGTGATAAGTAAAACAATCGGAAGATTAAAGAAAGTTACCGAAAATAACCACATTAATATCAGAAATTATGTCTCTTAATGTCTCTCTGTCAATAGTTTTGAAGTTTTCTAGTCATCCATCCACATCTGTATAACTCATTCTCACTATGTCCAGCTTCATATTTCTTGGTGCTCACCGTATCAGGTTACCAGCGTGTATCGAGAGTGGCTGTCAATCCGCCCTTAACGAGCCCATTAGAGGCTGCATGGCCGTCGCTCGGTGGCCGTTCTTTTGCCCTTTTGCACTCGCCGCGTCGCTTACACCCGTGTGCTTGTTAGTTGCTAGGATACGGACAGTACTATCAATGTACAGCTGGTTGGTCATAGTACATGCATATATGTGCTTTATGTACATTGCCTCTAGTCGAGAGATTCGTGTAACCATTGATACAGATTTGGAATTGGTCACAATTACTAATAATATACCACTAGATAGAATTTAATCTGACACAATGGTTGTGAGATTAATTAATGTAATAGTTTTGGCAATTTTTTTGTAAATGAAGTAACACCAAGTTTGTCTTATTTTAAATTTGAAGCTTGTATAATGAAATCACAAATATTTATAACTTTACCTTGACTGTCATAACAGCCAATTAAATCATAATTAAGACGCTATGCATATGCACGTACATAACTATTAAACATGTTGCAAGCAGTAATTAGCAGAGATCACGTTGTCATTCCCTTAAAACAATAACCACAGTACCCCTTAAGAATAACATTTTTTTATTTAACCCTTACATCGAAAGATTAAGTCTGCCTAAAAATAAGCTTAATGTAAATAAATCATGTTGCTGAAGGATCCACATATTATGTAGAGCGTTCATAGTTGATGGATACATACCCGACAATAAATATATGTCATGTGTATCAGTGTCCGGAGAAGAATGTATATGAAAACATCCAAAGTTGAAAAATGCTGCTTCTACATATATTTTTTTGTCCTGTTAACTTCTAACGTCGATGTTAGGTAGGTCCAAACGTTGCTCTTAATGTAGGTTATTGTAGAGAGAAGAATACTCAATATTTGATATTTGACGAGCTCCGTGGCGCGATCGGTTAGACACCTGAACGCTAATCGTGGGGTGCCGGGTTTGATTCCCGGTGGAGGCAGAGTTAAGAATTACGCTTTTCTACTGCTTTCCAGTCTGGTCGTTGATTATATATGCTTTATGTATTTATCTATGTATAATAAGTATACATTTCTTAAATATACGTTGACTAGTACCCTTAACACAAGTCTTAAATGTCCTTACCAAGGGGCTAGTTTAACATACATACATACATACACATCACGCCTGATTCCCTGTAGAGGGGTAGGCAGAAATCACGGATCCCCATTTGTCTCGATCCTGACAGACCACTTTCGCTTCATTGACATTCATACACTCTCGGCGGTTATAGGTACTCCTAACGTCACCTTTTTTCAATATAGCGTCTATCTGACTGTTATATGTCTTATTAGGCCGGCCCCTACGTAACCGCCCTTCCACTTCACTCATATATATTCCTTTTGTCAATCTGCTATCATTCATCCGCATAACATGTCCAAACCATCGAAGCATGCTCTTTTCAATCTTAGTCACTACATCTTCTTTCAAACCGCAACCTTCCCTTATCACACTATTTTTAATTCTATCATCCAATGTTACTCCTAACATGCTTCTCAGTGACTGCATTTCGACGGCATTGATTCTACTTTCATGCTTCTTTTGCCATACCCAACTTTCACTACCATAAGTCAATGTTGGAACTAGCACAGCCCTATGAATAGCCATACGTGCCGATTGAGAAATCAACTGGCTACCCAAACAGTATACATATCCCCATTAATCTTATTACCTGCACACACTCTACGTTCAATATCTCCCTCACATTTTCCGTTACTAGTAAAAAGTGTTCCCAGATACACAAAATCATTCACTTGTTCGACTCTTTCATTATCTATGTCAATCTTGCTAGTTAAATTGACTAGTTTAATTGGTGTAATAATGTCCAAATATTATTACTATTATTATATTTTATTGACTCCATAAGTGTGAACCGAAATAAACATGTGCAAATAAGCACAACCCACAACACGCCAAGATTGAACTAAGATTGCAGAGCGTGTCTGTTGAAGGCTGTGTGGGCGTCCCGAGGCTTCGGCGGAGGCAAGTGGCCTCGGTCCCAGATGGCGCCGCTCACCGGAAGCACTTCATTCGAACTGACAGAACACTTTGCAGCGAATGTGCTCGCGTTGGGCTTTCGCTTTGGCCTGCCGCGAGAGGCTGAATACGCCGAACCTTTTGTCGCATTGTTCTGCGCCGTTTTGTAATATTCCAGCACTTTCGATGCATGCAGCTCTTGTGACAATCAGAAGTAGAAATATGTACCTGTACATAAATTCACGCTGGGTGGAGAGACTGAAAGGTGAACTATTCATCACATAGACCTCGCATCAGTAACATGTTTATAAATAGCTGAATCTCTTTCGTGGGTAATATGGCCATTTAAAATTTGTTACAATTTTTAAGTAACAAAATGCAAACAGCTTGAAACAATGATTTATCTTAACTAGTATATAATTTTAAACTTTTATTCAAGTACATGAATCTGACAATTCTGCAGTCCAACTATCTCTATCTTGTAGCATACTCCGTACACAAAGCTGTAAGCCTTCGTCGTGTTAGTTGTAATTTATTAACTAGTAGCAATCTTGTTTGCAGCAACTAACCCGTAGTACAGAAGGGACACACTTTAATTCCGTAGTAAATCTGTTCTAATTTACAGTGGGAGCGGCGAAGGGTGGCAGGGCTTAAAGAGTTAAATTAAATAAGTTCACAGGTTGATGAGATGCATAATTAATTCCTCCACTCGACTGCGAGCCCAATCTGTTTGCGATAATTAACAGATTCACAAGGACCACCTCTTTATACCGTTTCTTGAGTGGAATTTTATCGCTTCTGATTTCACAGTGAGAAACTAAAATCGTGTTTCAGCGTACGATTTACAGAGGAGATGATAACGATTGTAACACCTTTAGAAATTTATAAGCTTTCATTAACCGCGCCATCGATGATCTTTAGCCATTCAAAGATGATTTATTGACTAATTTGTGTTAGGCAAAGTGATAATTGACAAAATCTTTCTACCACAAATCCACTATTTGATTAATGTTGAAAAGAAGTGGGTAATTATTATAAGTTTTATTGCATAGTACTAATTTATTGCACGATATCTTTATTCATCAATTCGGTGGCTATTTGTCACCGACTTACAATATTTGAAGACTATATGAACAACGTTTCCTCAAGACGTGGCAACCGCATTCGTATCGTTGCGCAGTCTTAGCTTCGCCAGTGAAATATCCGTGACAGTCGCAAGCAGGCATCCCGAATGGAGTCTCGCAGCGGCGCTCGTAAATCAGCGGCGCATTTCCATTCCCTCTCGCCACCGCACTCGCCCAGCGGCCCCTCCGAGCGATGGGCTAGCGGTCAACTGCTCCTCTGCAGCGCTCTGAGATATCTCCTCCGTGTGCCAGCCATTCCCGTTTTAATATCAGACCTCTATATCATAACATTTACATGTTTTCCTGACGTTCGTGCGAGAATATGATTCAGGTTTACTTATCAGGTATGGATATATATGTTTGCACGAATTACATAAGATCAACACAGAGCGCCTCTACCACGTTTGAAATTTTAAGTGTACAATTAAATATATTAAGGCAAAATTATATTACCGCGATGAAAGACTAATTCTACGACGTTCAACGATAAAGACCTTTTGTGAAGTAATTGTAGCCGTAAGAAGTTGGTCACATTCTAAACTTTTACGAACGATTTGCATTCTCTATTAAATTTGCGTGACCTCATTGTAATACAAACGGCTGAACTTTCCTAAGCAGATACAAGAGTGAGTTTAAAACGTCCGACCGCTTTGCAAGTTATTCAGACATTTGGCAGAGGCAGCGGTGGGCTATATGCGTGTGCCGCGGCTGCGCTCGCCGCTGCTTGACTCGGCGCCAATCCACTCGGAGGCATCCCACGGCCATCGACCGTAAATTCAACCCGAACGATTTACTGTAGACAAATAAAATGGAATTTATTGTAAAACTCGGACTGCTCTAGGACGTTTGCGAAAGGTTAAACGAAATCAGTTTTCCTGGAAAACTGTTAGGGGACTTGAGGTATATGGGTCACATTACAGGAACGTTCAGCATATACATATGCTTCATATTTATGCTATCGTATTTCTGATAGTTGAGCTAGAAGTGTCTGAGGAATTAATACTAGGTATGTGTGAGAGCTATGTGTTGTAAAGATGTCGTAAAAGTAACTAAAAAATAATATTCTTAGTATTATAATCGATATTATAGTACGATTGTCTACCATACTATCACCATTTATTTGTGTTTCACATGTTAAGAAGTCAAGAGCCCAATTTTATCTACCTTGTATGGTTTTGGACGTAAACTTATAATATGTATGTTTGATCGTACAATGAGAGAGGTATATTAAAATGGGGCATCTGATCCCGCCATAATACGCTTAATCCAATATCGGATAGCAATTGGACCGCAGGGGATAAACAGGAAGATTGGGCGGCCTTTTCGATTGAGATACAACCAGCAAATCTATTGTAATAAATAATATGAAATCGAGCTAGTAATAAGAAACTGCTTGAGGTACAACCCCACGGGTATCGTGCCTTGGCCTAATGAAGTAACGGGAATCAGGAATTTTTCCATGGAATCACATTGGTAATCTTACAAGGGATGGAACGAATAAAAGATTTCGAAGAACCTGTTGTCACATCAGGCCTACTTATTGAGATGAATAGGCTAGATATTTGAAAATATTGATGTTCGCTATTTGTAGGAAATTGTGTATGGTTGAGCAACCGTTATAGTCCTGGAGTTGCACATAAAGATTATGAGTTCTTCAATTCAGTTGCATGTATGCCTTTATTAATACATTTTATGCACAGTATACCCGTTTTCCTACACGAGGGTTTGCAGAGATCACAGATGCCCATTTTTTCTCAATCCTGACAAACCACGTAAACTTCATTGGTAGATTAAATCGACGGTTTAAGATGACAATTACCTTAAAACTAAACCTTATGAATAGATGACACTCAGTGGTACCTCTGATGTACAGTATTAAGCCACGTGACTCCACTTGGGGCAAAAAGCCTCATCACAGAGGTCGTGACTCGAGGGAGCCATTGCTCAACTCTCTCCATGATTAGAGGAATAATGCGCAGCTTTTTGTTGCTTCCGGAGGAACTTTGGAAGCTTACATTCATAGAGCTTTTTGTATAAATCCCAACGTGGGCTTAATAATGTTTGTTTGACAAACTGAATGGCCAAACCTGTTTGATTGTAAGCAAAATATTTTTTCCCGTTTCATAACATGTGCCTTTGTCCGTTAAACGTTTTCTTTCACGACAAACAACAACGATACACACTAATATTTCTACGATCATCTTATGTAAAACTCTAATATTATTTGTGGTAAAGCTGCGGTAAAATTGGAATTTCTATGGAATATTGATAGGCCATTGCTAGCTCATAATTAATCTCTTCATCTTCCCCTTTTATACATACGCTGTTTAATTCCTTTCGGAGTCGATTCTTAGAGTCAAATGCCTCTTTGGATTCTAATATCATGAAAATTGGAGATTAATATGAGAAAATAGTAAAAAAATTTAAAATATATCTAAGTTAATCGTAAAATAAGTGGTTACACTTTTACGTAAATAAATGCAAATATCATATGTATCTACGCGTAGGATCATTATGTCAATAACGGACGATCACGAGAAGCAGTCTCTTGTGAAACCGTAATGGAGCCCAGTGAAGCGCAAGGGGTGGCCAGAGTCCAGGCGCACCATTCAGTCTGGGCACTCACTGGAAAAGGACGTCTTCAGTCTCAAGGAGGCTCCTTTATGAGTGACGTGGCAAATAGGTCAGATGGCCTCTGCTTTTGCAGCGTTTAAGTTGCTTGCTCATGCTAAGTCGTAGAAACTTAGTTTTACAAAAATGTAGAAAAAATAAACGTGGAAGAGATGAAAAGGTTTTTAGATTATAAAATTTGCATCCACCGAAAACTGACTTTTGTAATTAGTACACAGCAATATTCAACTCTTTTTGTCAAATAGGGTCCCATCTAGGTACCTAATTAAAATTGAATTTGTTTTAAACCACACTTCACCTACATAATCGGAGATTGCCTAGAATGAACCCCTGATTACCCAACAATAAAAGCACACCATGATGCTTAGGTGTCTTTATCAAATACTAAGTAAATGTTAAGAAGGGCATGGAAATCCGTTTGTCTACAGGTCGCTCCGGAGCAATAGCTCAAACAGTCGTCACGGGAGCGATTCGTAAACAAAGTTCTCTCCCTTGGAGTGGCAGCCTCTCTTTCGGGGAAGTCGTTAAAAGAACTCCCCAGACCTCTAAACGCCGGCTCAAACAGCTCTTTATTTACGATTTGAATCAAAACGCCTGCTTTTATTTGTCTCTCATTATTCGCTAAATGGAAGGCTACTTAGAAGGTAATGTGAAGCCCAAAAGGGGATAAAAGAACTTGATCGTGTCGTGTGTGAGTATAGTACTAGACCTGTATGTAAGGATCTAATATAATTTATAGTGTATGACATATAAAACATGACATCGCTCTTTAAAACGAGTGATCCAGTAGAAATAGGTAAACAAAATTGAAAGATTCTTTAAAGTTCAATAATTTAATAACTTAACATATCTGCGCGGTGATGTAAAAAAATGTTTGAATAAATTAAAGAATTTCGTCAGTTGACTTAATTCTGTGCATATCACTAGATGCATTGCTTGTATCAAACAAACATTGCCTACAGTGGTTGCTTGTGGTACTGTTGGTTCTAAATTAGCAGCACTTTTTGCCGCATTTGCCCTTCTTGTTGTCGCAGCCGTTCTTGTTGTTGTTGCCTCCATTGTTGTTGTCGCATCCGTTGTTGTTGCCGCCACCGCCGTTGTTGTTGTCGCAGCCGTTCTTGTTGTTGCCTCCTCCGTTGGTGTTGTTGTTGCCGTTGTCGTTGTTACCTCCGCAGTTGGTGTTGTTGTTACCGTTGTCATTGTTGCCACCTTTGTTCTTGTTGTCGCAACCGTTGCTGTTATTGCCACCTCCATTGTTGTTGTTGTTGCCGTTGTCGTTTCCGCCGCCGTTGTTTTTGTTGTCGCAACCGTTGCTATTGTTACCTCCCTTGTTCTTGTTGTCGCAACCATTGCTGTTGTTGCCGCCACCATTGTTGTTGTTGTTGCCGTTGTTATTGCAACCGCCACTGTTGTTGTTGCCGTTGCCGTTGTCGTTTCCGCCGCCACCGTTCTTGTTGTCACAACCGTTGCTGTTGCCACCGCCGTTGTTCTTGTTGTCGCAACCGTTGTTGCCGTTGTGGCCTCCGTTGTTGTTACTGTCGCATCCTTTGTTGTTGTTGCCACAATTGTTGTTTATATTTCCGCAGTCTATATTGCCACGAACATGAAATAGAAAAATGTGTGATTAGAGATCATTTTAGTAAAGGGTTCTGACTGATTGAAACTTTGATATTGGCAATATAAGTGATGGTTTGGTGGTAATTAGAACGGATTCTAATTGGATATATTTGAAAAATAAGAATATTTGTGTAAGAATATTTGTGCTTAAAATGCCTCAGGTTATTGTTATTTGAATTCAAGTAAGGGATCTAATGGATTTTCATTGAATAATTGAACACTATAACTAACCGATAGTCAGGCATGGTTTTGCGTAGGCCGTCGCACAGAACAACTGAAAAAAAAATAAGGTTCTTAAATGATTAAATACATATAATGGTGAACATGAAAACAAACTATACATAGTTTGAAATGTATTAGAATTTTGCCACAAAATCATTACGATATTCATAAAATATTGCTAAATATGACAACGTTACTAAATAATTTGTCTTCATCTTGATTTCAGTATTGATGACTTTCACTATATGGCATAGTTTTGTAATTGACACTATAATTTGGTTCTGCCGTCCAGTATTGTAAACATCATATTTGAAGTTAAATGCTAGGATGCTAGCTCATTAAAAGAATACCTTAGTATTATATCTACGACACATTATTAACCAGTATTAAACATTGAATTAGAGTTCCGAAGGGACTTACTGCTACGAGAGCGAGGGCGATCAGGAATCTGGCCATGGTGCTTGGTCCTTTGGGTTTCTACCGGTCAGATGCCTACTGCGAGGGATGCGAACAGGGAGATGAGTGTACTCTGCTCTGCACTCTCGCATCTTTTATACCCAAAAAACGTATTTGCTTTTAAAACATATATTTGTTTAAGTAAACAGCGTCTCGAAATTTGGCACAAATAATGAGAAGCCAATGATTAATGCGCTTGCATCTGCTCAACTGTAATTGCATCGGACACGCCTCTGAACGTTTTTGTGAATGATAAAAAGTCAACGCTCTTTGGCTTGGCTCACTGCAACTATTATGTTAGGGGTAAAAGATTCGGTGCATAAAGGTTCACTTGTTCTTTTACCATGAAACAAATACGATTTACTATAGTATACTCACTAGCCCATTTGTAGTTAGAGGTTGCAATTATGTGTCAAACACCGACCAGGATTTCTAATACCCATGAGCAATTTTTACACTTTGAACTTATGAAACTTATATAAGGTATATAGTTACAAAAGCTATATAGTTCTTTAATTGTAACACAAAACGATAACGATGAAGAAAATACCTTAAGGAAGCTTTATATTCCTTGGAATAGGTAATAGTCCGTGCGACTTACCACCTTGTATTGTATTCATACCTACGCTTCACGATTTGTATACACACTCCCACAGTTTTTTTGATGTGACAGACGGTCAGAGGCTTCAAATTTCAAATCTATGTTATGCATAAGCCACTCTAAGCTTGCGTTTCACTAGATAGACGGCACCCAACGTAGTAATAGTAGTGAGCCGTTTCGTCATATGTAGGTGCTGGCTATTACGTATATCAAGGGATAGGCAGGTTTCTACACGATGTTTTCCCTCGCCGTTTCACCTGCCATATTCATTACGCACAATCAAGTTAACGTGTGTGTTCGAGGTGGCCTTAGAAACTGCCTTTTCGATTAAAATGTATACGCGGGCGTCTTAGTGCCCTGCAGGGTTTAATGGTCGTGACAGTTTATGTTTTTTTGTTATATCCATTTCAGTCATCATTCACGGCTTGTAAACGACTCACAATCAATATAAATAGATAGGCTGCTAACCCATCAGCCAACAGATTCCATTGACTTTCAGGACATTCAATTCCTAGTTAGCATTCTATTCGACTCCAAAGTTATACGGGATATTGTATGAATAACTATTTACACTTTCCAACTAATAGCAGGGGAAAATGTCAAGATGTTGTAGTGTACTAAACTAAATTAGTATAGTGCCGGGTAATTCTACCATATACATTATTTTTCTCTCATTTAATAATTACGAATATCTCGTGCTAGTTGGGACTGTCTTGTGCCGGTGTGCTATTCCCGGCATGTCGTAGGAGGCGACTAAGCGTATATAGAATCTATTGGGCGATAGCCTAGCCTCGGGTGATCATCAACATTCCATATGATATCAAAACCCCAATATATATGCTAATAAATGACTAAGAATACGTTTTTTATGTCTGCAAGGTGCTGTCCACCCCGAGGAGGATTAAAGGACGTAAGTTCGTGATTCTGTCGCTTAGCTGGATTTAATTACGTTGATATCAGAAGTTCTTTGACTGACTATGTAATATGCAGATGTCAATTGCAGTGAAGTGAAGTTTTTAGACATTAGATAAACAGTAATTCAAGACTACTCTCGCTTCAATACCTTTCGCGGTGAATAGAAACTCGGACATACAATATCGTCTTAGCATTAGTGTCAGGGTTGTGATGGCATAAATACGGCAATTCGGTGACAGGTTCATGATATTTCATTAGCCTGCAGTTTTAATTCTTTCGAGTTTGGGGGCCATAAGTTGCCATTATTTATGATTCATTGCCTCTTATGTTCTCTTGTACTGTTTGTTATGTGTATTCGATCAGGAATTGTATATCGGAGACGTAAAGAGAATGCTAATTAGCTGCTGTTCTTCCCAGCATGTCGGAGAACGCGACTAAGGAAACATGCATGTAATCTGATTGGCGTTGGCAACCTAATTACCATTGTTCTATTTGACATGACAACCAATATTCATTTTAAAAAGTGACCTAGAAGATGTGTTCATATCTACAAGGTTCAGTCGACCCTCAAAGAGATTAAAGATTGTGTATGTATGTATGCATGTATATATGTTGTATGTAATTTCATTATTTGTTTATCTAGATTAGGATTGTGGTTCAAGTGGTAGGGCAAAGCATTGCCGAATCCGAATCGTGTGGAGTTAATCTTCACTCTGATTTTCTCATTCTGACAGAATAATGAAACGAATAGAAGTGTTTTGACTTTATATCTAATGTATAGATAAGTAGAATTGTTGACCACCCGTGACATTTTATTATAACTTTTTGTTTAAGAGAGTGGTTTAAGATTACTTTGGAAAGATTAACACGGGAATGGACGTGTGAATCTATGACTACCTAGAATGGGACAATGGTCATTTAAGTATATATTTATTTGTATTATGGCGAAAAATGTTCAGTGCATTCGGTATGAGATTATCATTATGTTGTGTCTATGTCATGTTTATGTTGTGAATCCGACGTAGCTCAGTTGTTTGGCCCTTGACTCTGTATCAGTGGGTACACGGTTCAAATCCCGCTTGAGCCTGTACCAATGGAAATAAAGTTTAATGAATTTCTATGTATGTTTTCGTAATTTACATTTACGAAATGCATCGAATATTACGGCGAGGGAAAACATTGTGAGAAAACCTACCTGTTCCCTAAACGAACAGGGGTAAAACCGTAAATTTACGTGCTTGTTTTTCTAAATGGCGACATGTCTTGCCACCTGTCACTTTGAGTACTAACTATCTGGACAGCACGTGGGTTCGAGGTGGCCATAGAATTACTACCTTCGCAATTGCGGAGATGTACACCTGGTCCTTTGTCTACCCCGCAAGGATTAATGGTCGTGAACGTGTTTGTGTGTTTTTGTTTGTTTGTTGTGACTGTACCTGGTTTTCGTTAATTAGTGTCTGAGAGGTAAATAATCGCAGCATTAACTACTAACATCCACATAATAACCACCACAAGGTTGGAGAGTGTAAAATAATAGAATCAATTCTTTCGAAAGAAACTTGTATTTCCAATAATCTGCGCAGAAGATTAACTTAAACTAACACTGGCAAAGTTAAAACTTGTACTCTTTGAGCTAAAGCTTAACTACTTTAATTAAAACACGATGAAAATTCGTTGTTCCTTAAGGACGGCAACCAATACGTAATTCATACGATAGACTATAAGCTATCACTCAGAGCACGCAACTAAAAACAATAAGACTTGAAGTTTCAAACTTATTGTTATTACTTGGGTCCGATGTAACCTAGTCTAGTCACTCTAACAGTGCTAACAGCAGCTGTCAGAGGGAGCATCGCAAGAACTTGCGCAGGGAGTATCGCAGCAACTAGCACAGGGGGCGCTGCAACATTTGTCCGATGTTCCGCAACAATCATCGCACGACGTGTCGCAGGGACTGTTGCAGGGCGTGTTGCATGAAGAGTCACAAGGTGTGTCGCAACTTTTGTCGCAACAATCACTGCATGGGTCGCAACTTTTGTCGCAACAATCGCTGCATGGGTCGCAACTTTTGTCGCAACAATCGCTGCATGGGTCGCAACATTTGTCACAACATTTGTCGCAGGCTACGACCACTTGGCAGGGCGCGGAACATGGGTCACAGCATGGGTCGCAACACGGCTTAGAACAGCAACTGTCGCAGCAGTCATCTTAAACAAGAAAAATAAAATTTTGAATTTAAGTTATATTATTTTCGTGATTTCTTCGGTCGATGAGGGCTTAAAACTAAATAAATATCTTTATAAAAATAAATATCTACTTGGTTATATTAATAAATACTGTAATTTTCATACAATTCTGTCTTAAGCGATAGTAATGAAAAACAAGACCTTAATTTAATAAATGAGTAACATTTAATTAATTTATTTACCTTTCTTTTTGCAAGGCAAGCAAAGTGCTCCTGTACACAACTGAAAAAAAGAAGACATTTATTTTATAAAAGTAACAAAAAACACATATCAGGGACATCTAAAAATACATTTCTAGTACATGATTGCTTTGATAAAGTATTTAAATTTAAGCTAACTGCCCGATGGATTTAATAGCTACCTGTCTACCTGTTAGGGGATTGCGGACGAAAAGCGTACGGAATGAAGCAACATAAGGTAAGTGAATGCGGTGGTTTCTTACAGCGAACAGTACGAGGGCGGGCAGAAGTCTTGCCATCTTCAGGAACTAATCCGGCTAACTGCTGAAGGATGCGATGAACGGTATAACCTTCAGATCACCGATGTCCCTTTATATACGGCATTAACGGGCGAGGCCTTTGCCTTTTCACTATTTGTTTATTATTAAAAAGAAATACAAACACAGTTGCGCGCGAGTCAATAAAAAATGCTCACATAATTGTGGAATTTGTTTAATTAGCCGATTGCTTCGTTAAGTTCGCAATGGTTGTGCAAATACTGAATTCGAATGAGCGTCGCGCATGGAATTACGTTAATGCGAATTGCGTTTGAGACAAAATATTACTAATCGGGATAATTTAAGCAATTGTGATATGAACTGAACTTTAATCAATATACATACATATTACATTTAATGACAATTGTATCTGCTTGGTAGTGAGCGGTTCCCTGTCCATCTTAGCTATTTGGGAGTAGGTTATTTATTTGATATGGCCACATGTAATCCTCATTGTATGTATTTTCGCAAAAGAGATTGAACGATGTGCGTATATGAACATATTATGTTTGTTTTACTGGGTGAAGTAGTGTAAGCTAACATTGATATAAGAATTCACCACAACCCCATCGTCTTTCCCAATGTATGCCTTTTGCCTTTGTGTACCCCAATGTTCTATCGAAGATAATGTGTTACATTATTAAGCGGCTGTAGCCATCCCTTGGGATAGAAAATAGCTAGTGCCTCTATACGGCGAGACGGTTCACTACCTATCATGTTGGGTGCTGTCTATCAAGTGAAACGCGGGCTTCGAGTGGCCCATACCTAACATGCCTTCGAAATTTCGGAGAATAACGATCATACGTGTCCACTAAACGGTAATAAGAGTTTCGGTATTGCAAATAAAACTACTCAATCTATATGTTAGAGTTTGTATGGCGTGTTTTTCTTTTTCATTTTCTTCTCATTCATTTGTAATTTAATCTGTTGTTGTTGTATGTGTCATTTTTATTAATTTATTTTAGTTTTGTGCATGTTTCGTCATTGTAAATAAACCCTAATTATGACTTCCATACATGCATTGCAATGTGCTCCAGCCTAGAATCGAAACCAAAGCCTTATATACTGAACTCTTTATGTGAATAAAATCCCATGACCAGCTTCTAACCATATACCTACACATGGCTCGTCACTTTTCTTCTTAGTCGTTTCTCTCTTGACATTGTGGTCGTGGTTACCTTGTGCTGAGCTGACTGTAAGACAATACTAACGTGTTTCCGCTACTTCTGCCTGCTGGCACTTAAAGGACAACAAAATATAGCGGCCCGATGCTAAAGTATCCATTCTCAGCCTACTCCGCAATGAAAATTGACTACAGTATTACTTGTGTATTTTACCTGTTGCAATCTGATGAAGGTTAATAAACAGGGTAAGGGCTTAAATCGAAAACACGAGTGGTGCTCATCACGAAGGGCCGGCGCATTAACGCCGCCTATCGGCCATCTCAATTGGCGAATAAAGAAGATTTATGGCGGATATCGCCAAGTTCAGTCGCATTATCTGCCCTCTGAGCGACCCTTCGAATAGCCACCGCGCTACGGGCTGCCAGCGCAGATAACACTATTAGTAAACAGTGACATCTATGATACATAGATATTAATATTGAAATACAGATAATAGTAAGCTGACTATACGAGTATTAATAAAATGATATAACATACACCAATTAAGTCTTTACGTAATTTTATATTTTTTAAAATATTCAACTAGTTACTTTAGTAGTATCATAGCATCATTAAGCAATTCTTAAGTCTTTATACATCTGAGTAACCTCTCACGTCAAGAAGATACTTAGTATCACAATAGTTCCTTATTCATTTTATTCGGAGACGCACCCAAATACTTTTGTTATCTATGAACCCCTCATGCTAAAATGTATCAGCGCAGCAGTGTTAGACCAGGGTAGTTTTATCACTCGATAGAAGTGTCCAAGGGAGGAACAAAGGCAAGGTGTGAGCACTGCATGAGGCAGTGATATCTGGTGGCGCAGAGGCCGCCTGCAATGCCGATAGCGCATGGGCGCTTATCGGAGGGCGGACGGCGATGAATGCCCGTCCGTCATGGGTCCGCGGCGCCCCGTGTAAGGACCTCAATGACCCCTGATTTATGTTGCGGAGAGATTTATGGGCGCCGATGCTAGCGCCGCTACATGGCTGCCTTTTTATTTATGCCCGAATTAAGTGGAACGATCCGAATGTACTTTGTGCTCAACACATTTCGCTATAAATTCAGCCGCGTGTTTTGGTCGCGGATATGCTTGTTGAGACATTGATGGATGCTCCCAGTTGCTCGGCAGCTTCAAGGAATGTAAACACTTGCTTTTGAATAGGGATGTCGTGAGCAGTTAGTGAGAATGTATTACAATTTACAGAAAACTCCAGGAACACGTTATACTCGTTCAAGATCTTTATATAAGTACCGAGTGTTAGAAGTACCTGTGACCGCCGAATGTGTATGAGTAGCTAGGTATGAGTTTCAATGAAGTGAAAGTGGTTTGTCAGGATCGAGACAGATGGGGATCCGTCGACTCTCCCTACCCCTCTACAAGGAATTGGGCATGATGTGTATGTTTGTATGTGTCAAGTACTGATCACTCTTCTAAAGAGTATGGCTATGATGCCTACATGTATGATAGCTATCATTTTAAATCAGTTTCATTTTTTTACGTGTCATAAGAGGGATGTGTTTTACCGTTCCCGTCACTTATCGATTCCCGAAATCGAACTTGGAATCGAATCGAAACTTTGTTGTCTCCTGCTGTCATTTAGCATTATGAATGTGTTGGGCCTCGAATTTTTTTTGTTGTCAATTTGTATATTTAATTAATGTTTTACTAATATCTTGTGAAAAGTACTCTTTGAGGCTATGTACACTCAATACAAATTGTTGATATTGTCTATTAACAAAATTTTGTATAGAGTGTACTTAGTTCAAAATTTATGTCATTCTGATTTATGACAGAATCAGTGGTACTGGTAAAAGTTAAAATACAAGGGTAATATTCAAAATGATTTAATATATATACATCACCTGCGCAGATACAACCATTTCAATCATATTCTAATTCAAATAATAAGTTAAAACAATATCGTTACATAATACATTGTCCGTTTTCGTACTCCAAAATCAGTTTTTAAAAGAACCGGTGAAATTTGTACTAAATGCATAGAACCATATTTATCGCTGTTACAGATATTAATACTCTTTAGTTTTTATGAGTTTTTGTTCCTCTTATTCAGATTCATCTCTTGTATGAACGAATACTTTATGAGGAGCTTCTACTCAATTAACTTCAATCATATTATTATCCTCGAAGTATTCATAGTTTTCTATTTCTTCTAGTGACATCTATGATTATGGCTTCAAAGTATATGGTTCATGCAGATGGTAGAACTTTCAGTAGAAGTGGGCGTGGTTACTTGCAACAAGGGTCGCAACAGGAGTCCTTCTTATCGCAGCAGTCGTCCTTGTTGCAGCAGTCATCCTTTTTGCAGTCGTCCTTTTTGCAGCAGGGATCGGGGTCACAACAGTCTGGAACACCATGGAATAAAGGTTCAAATCTAAGTCTTTTGGCCTGCTAGAACTAATGAATATTTCCGTGAAAATTTTAGAAATAAGATGCTACGTAAGGATTCGCATGGTAGCTAACCAGCTATACCCAAAAGGTATAATTATTACTGTCTCTATACCTATTCCAAAAGCGACTAAAGGAGATATATTTCGTTGAAAATTATGTTGATGTCTCTATTTACGAAATGCGAAAAGTAATATATAGACTTGTATGGCGAATTTCTTAATAAACAAATGGTTACTTACCGGTTTTGCAAGGCATAGCGAATGCAGTAGAGCAGATCATCTGAAAAACAAAGAGAAAAGAATTTTTGTTACGTGTTCATAAAAAAACATTAACAACGAAATTTAATTAACATTAACGATATAGGTGGTACACACCTCGTTTTTCATTCTGCTACTAAAATGTTTGGATGGGTAACCATCGAGATTGTCCTTGAGAATAAACATCGTGAGCAACCCTGCCTATTACTTGAAATAGGTAATAATCTTCAGTATTTGAATACAGCAACAAGATGGAGAGTCCATTACTATGCTCAGTTGAATGCATTCGTTACATAATTTTTAATATTCAAGTAATTATTACAAAAAATCCTTTCAAGGAATTTAATGAATAAGTAACTCAATAATTAAATTGACAGATACTTTTTCATCATTGAAGAATTTTGATATACCCTATTCCCTTTGTAACCCCTAACATATAAAATGATAAGGTAGACTTACGGCGACCAGGAAGAGAGCGAATAGGACCTTGCCCATGGTGAGTTGTTTTCTTCAGTTGTTCAGACAATGCACTGCGCGATGGCCGATACCACACTGGATATAACACAGATGCCAGTAAACACCTTATATACTTAAATTTTTATTTGTGTTGTTTTAAAGAAGGTATAAAACTACGTCATAGCTAATGGAAAATTACTTAATTACACACATGGTTGGTGATTAATTATCTTGCACTAATTGCGGGCAAATATTGGAAACAGACGTCCATAAGGCGTCTTCGGCAAACACTAGAACATCAAAATAAGACTCGGAGTAATAATAAACCAGATGAATGAACTAATGATAGACGCGAGTCCGGTCTGCAAATATAAATAATCTAGTTCTTAATATCAAATAACAAACGAAATTATTGCTGGGTAAAACACCATCACGCTATTTTACCTCACCTTAGTAAAAAAATACATATTATGTATATGTTTTGTTATACAGTGGAAATTTGATTTCTTAATATTGGTTTCAAATGTTTTTTCAATCACATGTGCATTGCTTTCTTTTTATTATCATCTGTCTAAAACTCTTCATCTGTAATTCCTAAAATTATACTTAATCATTATTTTAAGTATATAATATCAATTTTATTCCACATTTAAAGCTTTAATAGTCCTACTATATCAGCAGTACTTTTTCCTGTTTCTAATAGTTGTAGGCTCTTTTCGGAGTGCATTGGGGCCCTTTATCGAGAGTGACAGCGCACTTTGCCTTGAGTGGTCGCGACCTCTCGCTGCACCCTCTGCCAAATGTTGTGAGTGAGGGGAATCACGATTTATGGCTCTACTTTCAGGTTCTTTCTATTTATTCATTGGGATTTAAGAAATGTTTATTTAGAGTAAATGAAATACTTAAACTGTAGCTACGTGTTACTGGTCTGGGGATGGTGTTGAGGTATTATGCTTGGTAATTATAAAGTTTCAAGGTACATTTAGTTCAAAACATGTTGTAAAAAGAAGTATTAAGAGTGATGGGCAAGCAACCTTTACAAAACTGCTTTACTGATGCCATAACGATCTAAAAAATAATAAATATAGGATGAGGATCAAGAATGCGTCAGAAGTAATAATTTACCAACGTAATTTAATTGTTATAATAATAGTAATTTTATTTAATTTACAGAAGTTATATTTACTGTTGATATCTAGATCGAAAGGAGTAGCACAGATATAAAAATATAGGGCATTGTAACGTTGGGAAACTAGATTTTTTGCATTAATATCTCTTAAATCTTAACCTCGAATCACACCATAACTTGAAAATGATCTAAGTGGATCTAATGCGGCAGATATGAGCCAGTCGGAGCGCCTAAGTCCGGGACAGCTTAAACAAGCGCATCCCGGATCAGCCCGGACGGGATCAAAGTTCGCTAAGTGCTAACTAAGTTACATCTAAGTTAGGCCATCAGATCCAGATAGAAATCTTCTCAGGCACCTCCGAGTGTTAATATGAGTAAGTAGAGTTAGGCGGAGTTATGCTGCGATATATTTCATTTGGTCTCATATTAGTTTGGGATGTAATTAAATACTTTTTCATAGGTATGTTAAAAAGAAAGATAACTGAGTATCTCGCGGGAAAATATATCTTCTGGCGTATTTCACGGGTGAAGCATTAACTTAAAAAGCTTGATTGAATGAATCTATATCCACCAGAGAGAGTACCAATAAAAACTTTCTGGCTTTCAGTTACATAATATGCATGTTTTTTTGTCGCTAATCTACGGCTTACTCAAGATTAGTGATTTTGTTTTGATAACCATAAAATGAAACCAAAACTACTCTACTACAAGTATAATCCGCAGTATCGAACTAAATAACATTATACAAAGGCATATTAGTTACTGCATTAGTTGCCAAAGTTGTAAAAGTAGCACACAAACACCTACGTAGGAAACTTTCGTTCAATGGACGCTCTGAATACACGCGATGATATATGTCGCGTCATCTTAGCATAAAATGACTTTGTGTTTGGGCCGAGTCCACCTCAGTGCGGCCACAATGGGACAACTTTCGCCCCTTGGCGGAAGCCAGGGGGCGCTGTGACCTCCCGATGCTATTGTTGGGCTATCTGATATAATACATACTAGTATTTGTATCTATGTAAACAGGAGAAGTTGGTTATACGTACATATCACGCCCTGTGGAAGCGTAAGCACAGATCATGGATCTGTCCCAATACTGACTAAGCACTTTCGCTTCTTTGACACCCATACATCTGCTCATACTCACACCGCGGTTATACTACGTACTTCTGACGTTATTAACGACCTTTGACGACCTCCGTGGCGCGATCGGTTAGACACCTGAACGCTATTCGTGGGGTCCCGGGTTCGATTCCCGGTGGAGGCAGATTAAAGAACTACGCTTTTCTACTGCTTTCCAGTCTGGTCGTTGATTATATATGCTATATATGTATTTATCTATATATAATATGTATACATTTCTTAAATATACGTTGACGAGTACCCTTAACACAAGTCTTAAATGTACTTACCGAGGGGCTAGTTCAATTTGTGTAATAATGTCCAAATATTATTATTATTATTAAGGGACGTTCGATTGCGGTTATAGGTTGGTTACAATTTTTTTATAAAAAAAATTAATCAATGGAAACATATGTAATTTCTAAATTAATTGTATAAATTACGAATTATATATTCGCTAATAAACTATAGCTTACAGTGGGTACGCAATTATTGTATGAGTACATAGTAGAAGTCCTTTTTACTCTTGAATTGATATCAAAACCAAAATGACCAATAGCGGTGCAATCAAATTATAGATATTGATATGTACGATCTATACGTGATAATAGCAGTAATGCCATCATGAAGTTCTTCTTGATGGCATTACTGCTATTATCACATATAGATCTTACATGAATCTTAGTTGCTTCGTCATGCAACAATGAATTAACTATGAGAGGACGCAGCGAAAAAGTTTGTTTCACTACATGTGGACAGATTAAACAAAAACAAATGACGTCATGAACAAATACCCAACTGTATACATACATAAGCTCACGACTTTGTCAGGATAGATAGAACTTATTAGATAAAAAGAATGCTAACAAGTTGGCATGTAAGAGCATGTAAGAGGCGACTAAGGGACTAGAGGTAAATTGAATTAATTGGGCCATGTACTAGCAACCTGTCACCAATGTTCCATATGACATCACAATCCCAATATTTATGCTAAAAAGTGACTTAGGAGATACTAAATCTTCGAGGTTTTGTCCACCCTGAAAGAGATTGCAGATATCAATGTATAATATGTACGTTGATAGAACTGGAGACAGAAATTAATATCTATGATTTAGTGTAACGAATCATTCAACTCTATTCTACGAAAGGCGATATTAAGCCACTGAATACTCGTATGAATGTACTCATAAGCAGAAATAGTGTTCCAATTTAGTTCGAATTGGAATCCGTGATCAGTAGAGGCCGCCGCGCGTGGCCTGTACGTGGCCGCAGTTAGTGTGCCTGTGCTTCTAATAGACGGCGACCGCAAATAATTAGAGGGACAAAGAGATTCGAATGGCGCTAATAGGGCGAGGCGGGAGTGGGCCCACGCGATGCATCCACTGTGCATTGGACAGTTACAGAGTGATTGCTGTTCAATATTTATGTGACTTGTATTAAATGTATATACTTTTCTCTGGTGGCATATATGGCCAGTAGCTTCTAGATGCATCAGGGTTTTCTTTTTTAATTTTCTGAATTTGCTATAGGGTGAGCACAAATTTTATTTAATTTCCATTGATAATCTGGAATATAATCTGTAACTGGCAATGGCTATAACATCGTACCCATCATTAACCAAATCCTCAATTTTTTTCGTTTCACCTTTCTTCATCAAGATCCCTTAAACAAGAGTTAGGCCAATCAGGGAAACATATACCTTATTTATAGTTGCAGAAGGTGTAACGTACATATACGCATGAGATTCGCATTGCATTATAATGATGCGTAAAATGCAGTGCTCAGCCAGGCGTGCTACCTGATACAAACGCCCTCGCCGCTGGCCGAGGGGTCAATTAGCGCTGGCGGTGGGCCTGTGACGTCACACGCCTTGCGACCAATTGCCATTGTTGGCTGCGGGCTCAGCTTACTCTCGCAATGCATGTTACGCTATGCTACTGCACATTCGGTACTTATGAATAGGTGGGGGATATCTAAGTAAACTGTCAAAGACCTTACTTTTCTTGGACTATATATTTTATTTATCATATATTTAGTATTTTAAAGTAGTAATTACAGTCACTAATTTGATCATTTCAGTTTTAAGTGACAAGTGAGTCAATTCTGGATTATGTGTAAGTCGCCTATAAAAGCAACAAACAAATGGTCCCATTATTTATATATGAAATCTCGGAATTCCTGTGGTAAATTGTTTCTCTCGTCTCTAAGAAGTGAAAACGTTGCTAAGGAGTCAATTTAATTTGTAGTTCGATTGGCTAGCAATATTCAATATCAATCAATGTAATTAAGCTGCTCCAAGGTTGTATAGGACCTGAGTATATATGTTAATACCGGGCAAACTAGCGAAGGCAAGATGCAATACGTTTTCGGAAGTCTTAGAAATGCGTCGAGTCATCCGCTCCGTCGAGGACTGATCTGTATCCGTTGTTGAATAAAAGATGTTTGATTTGAGAGGCGCGTGGCTCCGCTGCCAACTCATGTCGGCCTGATTGCGAGCCCCTGGCCCCAGGCCAACTAATATAATTCCTTTTCCAATTTCGCATTTGTTTGTGCCGCTCAACACGCCGCTTTTTGCCTCCGACATCAACGCCCCGCATGCAGCGAACCACACACTTTTTATGCATCAGGCTTTTCATGTTACGCTATTTTACTTCTTTATGTTGTTGCTTTGAGATTTGTGTTCAATCTAATCGAGCTCAACTAGGGTTTTTCTTAGGTATATTTGAGGGATATGCTGTTCATCAAGCAAAGATAACAAACGTCAATGTTTTAATATACAACAATTAAATATAACATTTCACCAGATTGGCCAGAACCTAACACAATAGTTGGTGAAGCTGATGACTCTATTGATCATAATTATAAATTATAATCAATGTAAGCATCATTATACTGATGATACTTATCTATAAAGATTAAACCTCGGTTTTCACAATACATTCCCAAACCGTAACCAATACACATGATCATTTGCATAGTCTTCCAGACGCTACTTTAATTAGAACCGTGTCACCGCTACTACAGCCGTTGTAAATATTCTGCCCAAACTACTCGGGGCAATGCAATGTGTTATTATTTTTGCGGTTCCCCCTACTAGTCTCGTCTGAATTCGGAGTCGGGGCGTATCTCATCGGTCGTTAGGCTTATTAGATTGCAGAGGCCCGCTAACCGGATCAGGCTAACAAGCAGGCCTCGTTACCAAGAAATGGGTTAAGCAAACGTCGTTAGCGTTATCTCGTTACGACCACTAAATACTCGCCCAAAAGAGGTGAAATGAACGGCCTTTTATTTAGTTACCTTCATAGGATGGTTCACGTTCGTATCTGAAATGAAACATTGGGTGGATTGCAGGTGCTTTATTTCGTATTTCAAGAACTAAGTCTGTAGGTGTTTAGATAGGTACCGAAACGGACATTTAGAATATCCGAAATGTATAAATCTGATTCGTTGGCTAAAGACTCGGGAGTTACAGTGGCGAAGTGCATGTTGTGATAATATATACTAATTTCGAACAATTTGCCCACATTATAATACCTAAGCTATTATATACCTAGAGATTTTGAATGAGATCCTTATAATTTATTACATAGTACGGTATTTTGAGTAAACAACTTTTTCCTCCAACCTAACTGTAGTGAGTTAGGAGTGCAGTTAATCCGACGTGTCCAACAGGAGCTGCAGCCAAGTTAGACGCCTTAACGACTGCCTTATCTCTGCGAACTCCCCTGGCTAACAACAAACTAAATTTCACCCGGAAACAAACAGCAGAGAAAACAACGTGACCTCACTTGCACGTGTCACGACGGTTAACGCGCATGTAGTAGCCAGAGACTTCGAAGGCCTTCGGTTGTTAAGATTATCAATGGCCAACATGACAGGTGGAGCAACAAAAGTGTCTAGATGAACTCCGTTTATCATGATGATCATCAGGATGACTAATGAGCTGTTTTTCGCTGTGATATAATCTCAATAGGAAACTTGTCATCAACTCAACGTGATCGGTGATGGACTCACCACCTGTGATTGTAAGTTCGCAATGTCATGTGTGGTCATTCAAGTTTGTGACAACCCCCTCAATGATAACGGTCGGGATGCGCGTGTTACGTCTAAATAAGGTGCGGCACGTGTGTGGGTGTAAAACACCTTATGGATTGGCCTGGGAGCAAGTGTCAATGAAGTGGGAAAAAGCCAATAATGCGAGGATACGCGCTCAGCGATCGACGTCCGTCAAACGGACACCGCGCCCAGCGTGCCTGACCTGCGGTTGCTCCGCAGCTCTTGGCAAAGCAGGGCCAGGGCGAAGTGGTTCTGATCAGAGCCAAGGGCTCCCGAGGGAGAGGACGGATGAGAGTGGGCAAGCATTCGATTGGTTTTCTCGCACTGGATAATTTATCAGTAAACTTTTCCGGAACAGAAAATATTCCATAGATTTATATTTGTGGAGTGATTTCAGCGCAAATCCCGCTATCATTCTAAATTACAAATATATTTTCACGTTCTATGAAACTTCTCGTTTTTGCATAGAACTGTAGGGATTGTGATATAATAAGAAACGTTAGTGAGAGGTCGCAGGCCCATCGCCAGGTATCGTTGTTTCTCAGACTCAATGGTAGGAGGCGATGAAAGTACTGGGGCAAATGGAATTTATCGGGCCATTGCCTAGCAATCTATTTCCATCATTTCATATTAATGGAATCTCAACCCCAACGGTAATGCTATAGTTGGTCGAGAAGACTAATATTTCCAAGGTTCAAGCTATCCAGAAGGGCGGTAAATACTCGTGGCTAGTAGCTACTAATAATACATACACATCACGCCTGATTCCCTGTAGATTTCACTGAGAAACCATTTTCGCTTCATTGACACTCATACACACTCGGCTGTTTTAGGTATTTCATACGTCACTATTTTCCAATATGGCGTCTATCTGACTGTCATATATCTTACTGGATATGCCCCTACGTGACCATCTTCCACTTCACCCACATAATATATTCGTTTTGTTAATCTACTATTATTCATTCGCATAACATATACAAAGTATTAAATCATGCCCTTTTCAATCTTAGTCTATTCATCTTTAAAATCGCAACCTTCCCTCATCGCACTATTAAAAATGATAATTAATATACTACTACTTCCTTTTCTTCGTTAAAATTTTTTTAAAATAAATATTCAGGCAATTCATTACCCTGTATAATAGTCCAATATTTATATTTCACCACCTAGTACTTCGAACATATCTTTCTTTGTAAGCAAGTTGTAAGAAGCGCTAACTCCTGGCACCTCCACGCCTCCTGTTGGACAGTTGGCTCCTCGTGCCACCAATCCCTTGAGAGCGACGACTTAGCGAAGGACGTGCCACTGCTGCGCTCGTGGTACTTACCACTAGTTGCCCAAATACAAGCTACTTATATGTAAGTTCAGTTAACTGCGTTATTTTATCCCATTTCGGGAGCATGTAAAGGAATGCTTGGTTCCTTTTAGCCTAAGTGTCTGGGTTGTGATGGTCTAATATGACAAATTGTTTATTTAAGTATGAAAACAATTTAAAATATGGTAATATTATAAACTCATCGGAATATTTGATACCGTTTGTGGTTATGATGACATTAAAATGGAATATTGGTAACAGTTAATCTGCTTACGAATTCCATTCACTCTAGTCACTTAGTCATTCCATAGCAAAGGTTTGCTTAGCTTAGGTTAGCATTCTAATGATAAGGAATTCTATCACCCAATTAATGCAATGTACCCTTAAGCAATAATTCGATCAACTAGTATCCACATTTGTCGCTGGATTGTCAGTATGTATGGGAAGGCGCGCGTTCCTCCGCCGTAACTCACCGGAATAAAGTAGCTTTGTGGCTGGTTCAATGGCGGGGAATAAGGCTTCGCTTAAGCATAATCTCAAGTATAAATTTGTTTCCGTTGCGGTGCTAAAGCGGAAAATATGGCGATTGTATTCACGTGCACGCTTACTAGTCTATTCGTATTGTCGGGATCTGCTTTCGAAAGCATTATCTGCGACACGTTTAAAAACTTACTTCATCCGAAAGTCGTCGCTGTGTCTTGAAGTCTGAGCTATGGTTGAAGAAAGCACAAATCCATAGTTATTGATCACGTGTAATCAGATATTGGTTATCCATTTTCATGATTGCATAGCATACATTGTAAGCGATTTAATGCCACATCAAACTCACTTTACAACAGATACAGTATCTAAAGTGACAATCATGCCATGTCACTGTGCACAAGTATTGATTATTTCCTATTTCAAATATGTTTACTATGTTTTTACTCACTCTCTTTTGTGCTGAAATAATAAATTGATTCACTACCAGTGCTGTCTTTGAAACGCCCATAGCGGCTTTTACGGTTTCTTCTAGTTATATAATACGCCTAAGTCACTTCCATGAGCAAATTAATTTAATATATTTCCGCAACTCACTTAGCGAAACTTTTCCGTCTCGTGTTTATGTCGCTGTCCGTTCCCCGGGGATTTAAGACGTGGCATTCAGCATTAAAAGCTTCATCTCATTTAGTGCAATAACAAGTATAACCGCTGGGAGAAGTTTAATGCGGCGACTCGACTCATGTGCCCAATAACAGGAGCTTATCTGCGCAGCTCACTCGCTGCTAACCGATCCAATTTTATGGCCAAAATGTTATGACTCGCGACCATAAATTACTACAATAATGAATGACTTAGGGTGTATAAAGAACAAACATATAGTATGACTTTTTCGGGGTTATCAGATGTTTAAGTGACCACTGTCGTTTCCATGTATGATATTTCCATTTCCTAGGTAACCAGTATTTCCCACAATACTCGTATATATTAATTATGTATAGTGATTAAAGAATGTTAAGTAAGAGATATATTAAAAAGATGCCTGTTAGTTTACCATTTTGAATGATGCTCAAGACAAATCAGATTATTTTAATTATAGGATATAAAAGATATGTCAATGTTTAACCTTCATTATTTTTTAATGAGTCAGGATTAAATGTGTTTAACTATGCAACCATCATTGATCAATTGAATGATCCGAGGTGTTAACTCCGATTCAATGCAGCTCTATCTCAATGTTTTGCCCTTTGCTGTTAATTAAATAACGGATTTAATATGCATATTTTCAGTTTATCCTTTTATCATCATCATGTGCTGTTAGACAGTTACCAATATACTGAACTTCTCGGTGATATATAAAACTACTGTTTAGGTGAATAATATCCATGAAGAGTGCAGTAGTTGCGCTTCCCCTCTCGGTGGCAAACAAACTGGAAGCGAATGAAAAAGCCTAATTCTGTTTGAGCAAACAAGCGGCCGCGCTCATAATGGATTCATTAGCAAACTCTAGCATAACTTGTGTGGGCCGCGCCGACTCAAATGGAACCCTAACAATGGTCATTAAGGCTCATTTTGGGACGACTGGGCCGCTGATACACTTATAATGAGGTGGTCTAGAGAGACCGGGCCTGACGGATGACTGAAGTTGCACGACACAGCGGGAGCAACTTTTTCTACTAAAGTTTGGGGCAAAGGATAAGATATCAACAGTTATCATAATTACCTAACGTAATGTTTATACGATAAGAGTATACAGCTAGCCTACTAGTTAATTAGTATTAGTCGATTGGGTAAAGAAGGGTGATAAACAGTTACATACTTATGGAAGTAAATATAACCACAATGTGGATGTATCACAATATGATTGTCGTCATGTAAAACTGTTTTACTGTATTTTTATATAAAACCGGACTTGAGGACCTTTCTATCTGAAAGAATATCAAGCATAAGAAAACATTTTTTTAAAATTTTATTTTAAAATTTACAATAATTTATTTTTATACCATTTGTTTTCGACTTTTAAAAACTTATAATCGCTTTCTTGTTAAGTTGCAAAATAGCACATAAGCAAGATAGACTTTCCACCGACAATATGAGGTTTTTGAAAATCATGAATCTACAAACTATTTTTTTCTGATATAAACAGCATCTGATTGATTTAATACAATTGGTATGCTAAAAAGAAAGAAGAAATGAATAAACCAGCTTCCACTTCCTCTTGTTTGATGTGAGAATTGTTTAGTTGCCACATAGATATTGTAAGATATTCTTTTACAATGTCTTTAAATAATCTTATTTACTATCAGTTTATATTTGGTAAAATTTTAGCTCACAACATTCTTAGCTTCGTATCTTAAGATGGTCGCTCGCTTGTCCCGAACGGAATGCAGCAGTGTAGTCGTGGGGCTCAGTCTCGCGCCGCAAACAGTAGATGTCGCTAGCAGGTGCACTTTATGCCTGCGCGGAAATGAAACGAGATGTGTTTTGTGTAACTTATGATATGGAGGGAGGTTTGCTTTAGGAATATAGCCGGTGCTGGGGTAGGGATGTAAAGGAATTCTCGTATAACTTTTGAACTAACCCAATACATGTTAAATAGCACTGATGACGTCAAGACCGTTAACATCTTTGGCATATTAAGGGACTATAATTGTCATCGTTTGAACGGCAAACTAATATTATATATTCGGAGAAGCAAGTAATATTACTATGGTTAAAAGATTTCGTGGGACATGAAAAGAATATATTTTCACGTAGTTGTTACATTTTGTACTACATGTCACTAAAAGTCGTAGTACGTGAATACTACGGAAAAGCTTTTACAGTTTTCGTAGGCCTCCGAGAATTGACCCTATCAAAGTAAGGCAAATTCAACTCTATTGCTTACGTGTTAGAGTCTGAAATGGATGAGCCCACTCCGGGCGACTGAGTACTTAGTTGTCACGGTTTAGTCCCAAAGGCGACTTAGAACAGAACTACGAATGGGTTTTCCAGTGATTGTAACTTTCAAATGCTTTGTACCTATTTATTTCTATGGGTGTTTCACCTGAAAAGCTTAAAACATACCTGAGGTTGATATAATTTTATCATGTATAATAAGTAAAGTGGGATTGATTTGTTTTAAGAACTAATATGAATTATTTTAGGGTTGAAAGGTTTTATTAAACAATATTTACATGAGGTAATAAATCAAAATAATATCTAGATAAATAAAGTTGAAAATAAACTGATAAATATAAAATAAAATCTTAAAGCTAAATATATTTACAAATAAAATATATCTACCAAATCACTGGCAGTGGTTGGAAGTGTCCCAAGAAGGCTGGTGGCATTTCCCCGTTGCACAGCAATGCTGATGCGCTGGGCGAAAAACGCACCGGCCCTTGAGTCCCCGCTGGCCTCCACCAAACGGGAAGGGACCTCCTTTACAAAAGACTTCGTGCTCGGACCCCACGGGCCCAGGGTCTCCACAGCAAAAGGTACAAAGTGATACTCAGTAGTAACACCGCTGTACTTTCGCTGCTTCAACGCCTCCGCACCCGAAGCCGCGTCACCCGCCCTCGTAGCCGAACCGGAAAGATGAGAAGGCGCCAGAGTATCGACGCAGGTGGTATCCCAAACCAACGCCCTCCCATCCTTCCAAGGAACCAATGTCATCCCATCAGGCCTCTTGCCATCATCCCTGAGGATGCCCACCGGCTCCAGAATAGCTGGAACGCTTATGGTAGCAAGAGCCCGGCGGATGACATCATTCAACCCAGCATGCCGAGGGAGGCGCCCGGCGCTCTTCTGGCACGATAGCCCGTGGTATCCCAACTGATCCACCCACTTCCCACAACGACAGTGATGTGGCACATAGATCTTGGCGCCTAACCGCAACCCCACGCATACAGAGAACGACGTCCTGTCTAGAAGAGTGCCCGTGTGAACAGAAGGACACGCTTTTAACCAGTGCCCCGACTCCGGTTCAGCGACCGCCAACAAGCGGGCTCTCTCTGTAGGCAAAAGAGCAGAATTAAGTAGGTTTGTATAAACCTGCCTACAGAGAGCGTCATCCCATTGACGCTGCGAAACCAAAGAGTCGGGCAAACCAGACCCATCACCAGCCATTCTAAGCCAGACTTTTTTGGCTTCTTCCACCTCAGCGACCCCCGATGCTCCGGTAGAATTACTCAAAATTTGAGCGAACAAGTTGGCCACACTATGTGAAGAAGACAAAAAAGCTGACAAAGCCACACTTGATGCACTACGTATGCCTAAACCTCCAAATCTAATAGGTAAGGAGGCTTGAATCCAAGAATGATCCTCAATTGGACAATTTAGAATTTCGCACAATGTTTGCCGGATTAAATTATCCAATTGAGCTAAATGAGATGGGTGTTTCCAAAGGTTAGTGCATCTTAAGTAATAAATAAATTTTGGAACAAATAAACAATATTTGATAATGACATATGCTAAATGAGGATTCATGTTGCCTAAAAGATGTGATGTTTCTTTAAATTTTGTAACGACGTTGGAAATGAATTGTTCTATGGAAGCGTCATTGATTGGAGCCCCTAGGAGGAAAAGAGAACCGTCATCTATTACTTTAATGCCTGGTGTCACATTTTCAAATTTAGCTAATATTTCTCGTTTTTTATTAAAACTTAAAGTGTTGTCTAAAAAAATTTCACATTTAGAAAAATTGAGCTCTAAACCGATTGATTGAAATTTTGAAATAATATATATCAAATCTTCAATAACGGTTTCTGCATCTCCTCCCAAGGTTCCATCATCCAAATACCAAATGATCAATTTCGATTTTAAATTTTGAATGTGTGGATGAATTGCCAAACTAAAAATGGCTGGCCCAAGAGGATCACCTTGCTGGCAGCCCATACTCGATAGAAGATGGTTTTGTTTGTACATCAAAGCTGATGGACTGCTATAACTTTGATGAAGATACGGATATAAAGCTGGTAATTTGTCATGAATTTCGGTCAGCAAGGCGGTCCTATCGACGGAGTTAAAAGCGTTCTTCACGTCAACCTTAAGCAAGACCTCGCCCGCCCCGGCCGCGACAAAAGACCTTGCCGCGTGGACAGCCGCCTCACATCCGCCTTTGGTCCCAAAACCCAGCTGGACCGGCGCAAACAACTGTGAAAGTTCCGTTGACACCTTTCTGCAACTGATTTTGGACACCAAACGACGGAGAGTGCTCCCCACGGCAATTGGCCTGATGCCGCCATCTTTCTTCCTTAGGGCGCACAAATTGGCGCCGAACAAAACCTCTCGAACATCCTTGCACACACTCCCTGCGAGCATCAGATTCACGAGCCGCGTTAATTCCTCCAAGAGGGCCCTCCCAGCATCACCTACAGTCCCCCCACCAAATCCTTCAGATGCCGTGGTGTCAAGCCATCCAAACCCCCCCCTGATCCACTCTTGAAGGACATTATCGCGGCCAACACATCATCCACCGAGGCGGTCAGCGCAGGAGTCGCCGCGCCCCCCGGAGGTGGCGCCGTACAGGCAGCTCCAGCCGGGTGCTTCGACTCCAACGCCTCCAAGGTCCGAGGGCAGTCAGGGGCAATGGCATCACTTGAGAATAGGAGTTGGGCCGCACCTTTCACATCGCCAGCTCCTATTTTCTCAGTAACTTTGTTGAGTAAATAATTTTTGCTATTGTTCTTTTTTAAATTCTTTCTTTCAATTTGAAATTTTTCTGAATGGAAATTTTTACATCTATTTTTAATTTTTTGTGTGAAAGAGTTGTTAGATGCCGAAACTGTGTCTAACCCCTCCCCTGTGCCTAAAATTTTATAAATAAAGCCAAACATTTTTTCCCAACATTCAACATTATTGAAACCGACCACGTTCCCCACAATGGCAGCCAGGGACCTCGCCACGGAGATCCGGGCCCCCCGAGGAACTCTCTTGGCCACGGGCACATTGGCCTTCCAATGCGCCACTCTAGTCCAGAGTGCCTCGGAGGTCCCGACATCAATGTCGTTCACAACCGGTTGTGATAAAAATACAACATTTTTGTGGCATTTCGAATGATGAATATTGAGTCCCCTCGTGCCCTTGAAAGAGCGTGGTGGTCCGCATTGAGGGCAAATCAAGCGCGACGATGCCAAAAGCCCCTGCGACGACGCATCCCCGTATGCATCCGGCGGCAGGCTACTCATACAATCATATATTTACAAAATATAGTTATAAAAAATTACCTTAAGTAGTCCAAGCACCACATGATCGACATATAAACACTTACACCTTAAAATATCACAAAAACATATAAAAATATAAACAATATGTACAAAAAGTTCGTTTGTGCGCAGACAGCTGCGCCGCTTTTGCCGTCGTCCTGGGCGACCGCCTGCTAAGGCCAATAGAAATGCTTGCTGGGTTCGTTTCTATGGAAAATTGTCTTTTGTTCAGTCCAGATTGTGTCAAAATTATATTTGTATTTATAAAATACCAAATATATCCGGTGATGGATGTCCGATTTCGTGAAAAACAATTGAAAGATAGTGATGAATTTAGCGCCAATATTTTTGTGTTCAAATTTATTATCTTTATAACTGCTGAATAATTTTAAATATTTATTTTCGTTTTGGAATCAAATTTGACTTCGAATATTTTCGTACTATTTCCCAATTCAATTATTTTATATACATCAAATCTTAAAACTTACAATAAGTTTTCAATTACAATAATAATTACATCAAGATCACGTTCATTTATCTCTACCTTATAAAATAGATGTTAGTAATTTAAAAACAAAGCTTTTTTCATTAATCAAACTAAAGTCAATTAACTCGGTCAACAATTTAATTGAACTTCCTCCGAATGGTGTAGGCAAAGTGATTTTCTAAGTATTACTGAAGTAAGAAGGAGAGGGTTAGAAGAACTATTAAAGCCTGTTCGTCCGTCACCTCTGCGAGGGACTGGCTGAGACCGTAATCGGCGACGCTTAGCGCTGGCTCCCGGCCAACCGACCTCATCTCGGTAATTGACTACAATTGGCCAAATATTATCTCTATTCACATGTGTATGTAGCAGACTTAGTTACTAACTAAACTTTGAAGTAATCAGAAAGTTATGATGGTATATTCGTCTCGAAAGGAATAAAAGAACGTGAGTATGATATAAATGAATACATAATGTTAAAAACTTAATACTAATAATTTCTTCGTGTGTTGTTTTTGTGTCAAGTAGATTATATTTTTCTCAATTATGCTTTCTTTTTCCATGTTATTGAAATTTGCGAACATTTATGATAATATACTATAATTTTCTCTACTAATTCGACTATTCAAATATCGGCACGGAGCGAGTTGAATTCGTTATAACAATGTAACCTAATAACTGGTACAGAAATTTCGTTAATTAAAAGTTAGGCCAGCTATCGGGGAAGCCGCCACCTCAAAAAGTTTACTTAAGGCACTTTCGGTTTCGAATCAGCCATTTTGTTATTAAGCGAACGGAAATAATAACTTAGAGTCGAATCATGGTCCCGAGAGGTAATTAAGTTGCTGCGGACAGCGAGCGCCGCTAAGCCCCTTCGAAGGCGCCGCGATGATAGGGCCGAGTCCTGGCTCACTTGGAGTTAGTTCCGAGTTGCCTAAGTGATACGGTTTAGGGCGTCTAAGTTTCAATGACGTCATTTTATGGTTTTAAAGTATCTAAACTGGTATTCTTCTTAAATAGAAACCTATCGAGATGTATGTACTTCTACTGACACGCCTGATCTGCGTAACCTCTAAGGATCGATGGTTGAGAAGTGTTGTTTTATAGTAGTGGAATATTTAGCTCGTGTCTGTGTTTTTTTTTAAGTTCTCTTAATTCAAAACTTAATGTTGATGGCATTTGTTGGGTATCTAGATATTTTATGGTATCTGTTTATTAGTAAAGTTTTAGTTTATTCTTGTTTATTCTTATATTTTATTTAGTCGTTCTATACATTTTATTGAGTGCCGTTATCTTGGTTATATGTTGGAAATAACACGCATATGATGCATATATGCACAAGTAACCCATATCCTTTCGATTGGAATAAACGTAGCATTCAACATTCATATCCTGGTTTTCATTATTCGATTGATTTACACACTTATAAATTCACATTTGTTAACACCGTTAAGGATATTTATAATCTTCTTTAATCCAACTTTAGCATAACTATCGCGGAATATTAAGAATTGGATCATAGCTTAATACTAAGCCATTCGGCCCATGTCCCGCGGTCTTTTTCTTTTATAAGCCGGGTTCTAAGTTCTAGTACTCACGTCCTACAGAGGCAGGCATGATGACGTAATCAGAAGCCGCAGGCAAAACCAAAGCACGGAGCCCAATGAAATGGCTCTAAGTTAGTCTAAGTGTGAGTCCGAGCTGGTAATTAAGTTGCGCGGACATCCAAGTTGCTCGCCGCGGCCGCTCCCACCAAGTTCTTAAGAGCACTCTGCGCTAAGTTTCAGACGGATTAAGTTATAACATCCAATGGATTGAAATCGCAAGAAATGGGATCCATTATTCAGTGCTATTGGCGGTTATAGCTTAAAGTAAGGGATTGAAATATGTAGATTACTGGTATAATGTTCGAAGTGAATAAGATCGTCACAACCCACAGTAATGTTAATGATGATTGAATAGATGTAATGCTCTCAGGATTACTATTGGATTTTAACTAAAAAACCGTGATAACCTCTTATAATATAAAAGTAGTTATTTAATCAATTAGAAAACGCTTAATCGACCTCTGGTTTTCGATATACAATTGATTTCATAATAGTTGCCTCGGAGAGTCCGATTGTAAATTGATTTGGATAATTAGCTGAGGCGGTTGGCGGGGGGCCAAGGCGCTCCTAGTAAGACTGCCGCCCATTATAAGCGCCCTAATACGGCTGCAGTAACACTATTAGCCCCAAGTCAGACTGAGTTTGTTTTGGGAAACAGTGATGTTTTTTAATGTCTAGAGATGTGTGTGTCAGACGTTTTTCGTCTTTTATGATAGAAAAGTATATCTTTCTATTTCTTCTTGCTTTTAGTGTAACATCCGATGTAATAATGTTATTGATTGGATATGTTTCTGATAGGGCTTCCAAACATCACCCTTTACAATTACATGATAATAGTATTTATTATTTGTATGTCGCAAGTAGCACGAGAAATGAATTTTAGTTTTCTTTTTACTTAGGATAACTAAAATTAAAAGAAAAGTAATAAATACAGACAGGTCAACAAAAATAATTAACATAAAGCACGTCTACAATATCACCTGATAATACGTAATAATATCCCGCAGTCCGATTAGCCTGAATTGAAACTTTGACTCCCGTCGTCCCATTCCATGGAGCAAGTTGAGCCGGCGGCCGCCGCGGAGGGGCTCGTAATTAGCAGTTCCGAATGAGCTGCAGCTCCCTTAACTTTTTCGTACACTTGGCTCAAATTGAAAGTGGCTCTTAATGAATTGCCCCGGGAGTCTGTTTTGTGATCTCCGCCATCAAGAATAAAACTACGAAGAAAGGCAGCTAATTAAAGCGTACATTTTTAATGCTTCCCGTTGCGAGGCGCCTCGAGATCATTAAGTAGTTACTTAAACGGTCTATTGTTTCAGTTGTCTTTCTAGTGTATTGTTCGTTTGGAGAACAAGAAGTTTCTCTATTAAACTAGAGTTTCCGAATGAGATCTCATTCAAAATTGAATATCGTATCTTCTGCTGCTCTGGGACTTTTAAGAATGTGGCCTTATTTATTTATTTTATTTATCATTAAGGAAAATCAGCAGCGTACTTACTCAGGTAAGTCTTCTTTCTGGTCAGTCGTAAATCAAATGTGAAGATTTTGAAGCCTGTTCTGTTCTCTATCATCCCATATATGACTGTAGTGATAGGTTTCACTATCTATCGCTCTTGATAAGTAATAGCCATTGTATTTATACGGTGACACTGTTCACTATCTATCACGTTGGGTGCTGTCTATCTAATGCAAAGTGGACTTGGATGGAAATAACCCATACTTAACATAGCTTCTAAATTTCGGAAATGGGTAGCTTGCCCACTACCCTCTCAGAATAAAAAATGAGTGTGTATACACACGTCGTGTAGCGTATCTTATGTTTTATTGCTATGAGTATATATATGTACTTCAATAAATAAATTTAAAAGTACTGATAGTTTCCTCGTTAATCCAACCAGTTTTTCTGACTCAAAGTTAGCACTAAAAGCAGCTCTATATCTGTAAGCTAGTAAATATGGCGCGTGGGGCGCTTTTATTGAAGGAGGTCGAAAGAATAAGTTCAATCGCATCCAGGTGCAAAAGTTAAAAGTTACTGATTTATTCGCCAACTTGGGAAGTTCCATTTTCCTGTTTTCCCATATAACACGCTGCAGTGAGAGCGCGTGAGCACGTATTATCTCCTTACTTCCTCTTTCTAACCCAAAGATGTATTGCTCTAATAAAACTATTTGACAGGTTTCGTAATGTGTGGGTACTTGCGTTGTAAACATGTATAAAGGTACACATATCAAGTACCTAATCCCTGAAACACTGGCTATAGTTTGTGGTTGTATTGAAAAATGTATTGTTTACTGTACATAAAGTCATGAACTTGATTCTTTATATCCCCTCCACATTAAAACTTCTAGAGACATAAAATTTCTTTGTACGTTAAAATTAGTTTATAGTTTTGTCACTGCTCGTAGATCGTCCATTACTCATGACTATACCCTCAGTTACCAAAAACATAGAAGAAAGACGGGCATAGCATTCATTTGACACCTAGAATAGGGAATTCGTGATGAATTAAACGTTTGTCACTTAGTTGCATTTAATTTGTATTAGTTTTACCAAGCTGCTCAACGTGTGTCACTTGTGCATTTTGGTAAAATATTGATGAACAACTAAAATACGGATAAAATTCCCAAATACCTCTCCTACCTAGCTTCATACGACCACTTGAATCGACGCGAGAAAAAGCCAATAAAAGAAAAAACACTCCGTTGATAGCACGTCCATCACGCAGGTGAGATAACCAGCGAGCGTGACCTCTGATCTCTCACGTTTAGTACCTGGAGAGGGTTGTTATGTCTGGGCAATGGTTCGTCCCGTGGGATGGAACCGATCCAGCGCTACAAGGTGTTAGATTGGTGTTCTTTCTGTGCAGGGATGCTGCGAGTGTTGCTTTTATCTCGTTCCGTAAAAAGGCGCTGTTTACTTGCCATTAGATGCGGACTCGCTTGATTTTCGGTTGGAGAAAAAGGGATGATTAAAGACTTAAAACGATAGTATTGACGGTTTTTACGCTATATTATTGCAGGTTAATAATTGGTTAAAAGTAAATTCAGTTTTTCATACTTTAACTCGATGTTAAGTCGAAAATTAAAACGCTTAAGATTAAAGCTATTATGTATTCAAGGTTCTATCAACCCCAAAAGTGATGACTATTGTCTGTTTTTTAACGTGACTTGTCTTTATTACACTGTTCACTCAAATCTCTGACTACCCTAAAGGGTTATCCGTCTGTCCTTCATTAGGAGTGAAACAGTATCTGCGGCGTATTAGCCCCGTCCGCCGATAATGCGTCGTGTCACTCAAGTATCAGATGGTCGCACGCTTTGTGCATCCATTGAGCGCCTGAAAGGCTTTTAGCGAATACGTCGGCCCCGCAAGAACAAAAGGGGCAATGGATACAGCCTTCGTGGCCTGTTGTCTCAACTCTGTACTTGTCAAGGTCGTTAATTACACCATACGACCATTCATATATATGACGTCTAAAGTTAATTGTCTATGAACATAAAAGTAACTTTAAAGTGATATTTTTCATGTTTTATGATAAACCAACTACATCCGTATTTACTATTTATTCTATTTACTCAATACCGTTTTTAGGATTCAGAGTTGCTCATACTATGTCGTTAACATTCAACTAAGTATAAAGTTAACTTCCTATTTTATGGCGATGTGAATACAATTTTAAAGTTTGCGATTGCTAGTTTGGAATGCAAACATCTGACTACATGCTACTACGGTATGATGGCCGCAAATTGTAGGTCTGAGCCGAAACTAAATCTAACTCAAGTCCACCACTATTGTTGACAGGCAGCACATTGAGTAGTTGGTCAAACGGGCACATGTCTCGCTCTAAATAAGCGCATAAATTGAGTGCTTCGTTTGTCGTGGAGAGGAGAGGCAGCGCTTTGTCCGGCGGAGGGAGTTGCCCCCGGCCCACGGCAGATGGCGCCGCTAACGAGTCGCTCGCTCTAACGAACGGACGGCACAAAGGGACTTTTAACTTCGTCACGTGTCGCACACACAGGTTGGCCTACTATTTAACACTACATACACACCCGCTCATGCATCCGTACTTGACAATTAGTATCTATAGATACAGATCAGGAAAACACAATCAGATTCTCGGTTGCAAGCACTATGATGCCAAAATAGGGTTTTTACTGAATGTTTTAAAATATTTTCTGCATGTGGTAAAATACAATTTTATATTAAATTAAAATCTAATAGATACTGATTGTCACTTTAAACAATAACCGCCACTGATTTAGAATCCCTAGCTCGGAGCAGAACAAACAAGAAATTCCAGATACATCCTATTGAGCCCCCACAATGGAGCATTTGTACCTCCATGTAGGACTAAACAAAAACAGGGAACAAAACGTATGAGTGGTAAAAAAGCGAAAAAGGCATTTCATAGCCACAAACGGAACATAGTTTTTGAGGAAGAGCCACTTTGTGTGAAGCAGCGCAGAGGGAAATATGTTTTTCGGAGCAAGTCAATTGTTGTGCAGAGAGCACGGCCGCTGGTCAAAGGGACGCGCCCTGCCATGGATCGGAATTCCGCAGCCTGTGACGTCACGGGACCGTGAAATGCGCACTGGCTGTATCTGCCATGGCCGTACGGAGGCCCCGCTCTTTTACTCTATTTCTAAGTCACACTGTCTGTTTTAGACATAATTAAAATTGTTATTAAAAACGCGAGCAAACAAATATGCAAAGGACATATACTATAAATTGGTATAAAATAGTGATATCTATTCTAAAATGTGACGTTCATGATACTTATTGCTTTTGCTACTACTTATTTTTGGTCCTTTTTGAGTTCACAGCCGAGCTTCAGCAGGGTGTAACCAGATTTTGTCCCTTGACGATGTACTTTTACCTCGTACGTTTTTACAAAAATAGCCGATAATTTTATGGACCTTGCATCAATATTAACCTTACCGAATTCCAAAGGCGTAACACAATACATAGTAAATGGCCCCGCGATGAATTATGTCCCTTGATAGCGAAGACAAAGGGCGGTGGCTGCGGCGTCATAACACGATGCACTGGATTTATGGCGCGCACTCTGTCTCGCGGCCGCTACTTTCTTCTGCTGCCATTTATTCCGCTCCTTACATTTATGAACACAATGTAATGTAAACAGTACTAGAATATTTTATGTACTAACGTCCATGTATCGGATCTATTGAAGGAAATAAAATACGAAGTAGCTGCTTTTCTCCTCGGTATGTCGTTTGATTAGCAACTAGAAAAACGAATGGACGGAAGGCTATGGGACTGAAGGTTAATACGCAGTCAATATGTTACTAATATTTGTCATTAGGATAATCATAAACTCATTATCAATGTTAAACATGACGTACATAATTATGTAACTACTTACAAAGTCTAATCTAATCTAACACATGATTGTATTGAATACAATAAAGACTTAAACATTTACGACCATTAACCTTAGTTGGGAAGTCAGAGAATCAAGTGTACAGGGACGAACCTGTTAAGTAAGTGATGCTATGGCCACCTCGAAGCTACACGTGACGTGATAAACAACACTTCACAGTACAAATTGTAAACCATGACGCCATTTACAAGCACTGATTATTACCTACTACTAGAAACAGACTATATATTGTCTCACAATGTTTTCCCTCACCGCGATACAGCTGTATTCCGCAATGCTTCTGAGATGCGATTGCACTCGAGTGACCCTCACAGTATCTGGAATAAACAAAGCTGAGTGAGGGCCCTCTCGCGGAGTGCCATGAAAAGTCCTCTGAAGAGGGCCGAGACAAATGGAGGCTCCGTCCTTAACGTCATAAGAATACAACGATGCACGAGATTTATGGAGAGCGGTTATTCACTCTCATTCCCTCACCATTCTATTTAGGTACGAACAACTCTTCTTAATAGTACATAAAATGTGGTTCGTTAGTGTCCTTTACCTACTCACACTTTATTTATTGGATGATCAGAACTATAGATATCATAGGCTAGAAAAATCGGAGATTTATCACCTTTAGAATAACTATCAGGGTTTTGCTGAAATGAATACGGAATATTTATGAAAGTATCCTGTCCGTTCAGCAATAGATTGCATTTGTCCTAGTTTTATATAGTTACCACTTACAATATGCCAGAAAGAACTTACTTTTAACTTACTAGCCACTGAATCTTTTGCAAACATCCTAATACCAAATAATATACAATAAACGTTTTAAGTACCTCGTGTCACCTTTTTAGCTTTTAATTATTACACTGCTAAGAAAATAACATATGTTAGATGTATATCTGATTTACTTACAACAATTGACCCAATCTATAATATCAGTCGTTACAATGTTACAAGAATAAAGGTAGCTAGTTGGATTCTGTTCGATTCCCACATCAATTAGGGAGCCATTATATTTAAAGCGTTGGTATTTATTTGAGGCAATTAGGCGGATGGCGCTGTTTGCGATTTTATTAACTGGATCCCATTACATGGATCATTGCAGCGAATTATGCAATCACCATTACGCCGCTCTCTGCGCGAAACAGCTTTAGCCAGAATCAATTAATACATTCACGACGCTTTGCTTACAGGGGTGTGCAGAGTTGAGTTATTCTAATTTCTGATTGTGACGAACTATGCGTTAGTTTTACATGGTTGCGTATTCTTTTTAGTTGTTATAGTGAGTTTATATTTAATTTTAATCAGCTTATTGGTTGAAAATCTTAACATCCAAAGTTTAATAATATAAAAACTTGTTCTTAAAGCTAAAACAGTAAAACCTTAATATTTCATCTAGAGTTTATTTTATAAAGACTCAAACCAAATCTATATAATACCTAGTAATATTTATAACTTAAGTTAACTTAAAAGAAGTGAATGAAACAATGATCGATCAATGCATTAGGGTGGCTGCCATTCGTAGCATTTTGTAGCAACATCAATTGTGATTTGGAGGCATTTTTGAGCAGCGCAGATGTCGCGTGCTCGTTTGCCTTTATTGATGCAAAGGCTCTGGGCCTCACCGCCACATAGATCAGAATAAAAGTAGATATCTCGCCTTGGAATACAATTGTATAATTATTAAGATCATATATTTGCATATTGAAGTGATTCTGTGAATCCTAGTGAAACAAGTCATCATATGAAATCTGTACAGTTTTAGCAGTATTGTGGGTGTGATTTTTGTACAATTCTGGTAGCATTTGCATGTAGCATTGATTTAGAAAGTAATTTTCTCTGTGAAATTTGCCAAGGGAATATTAATTGGATTATGGATTAGCAACTTGTTACAATTGAATTGCTAAGGGATGGAGAGAAAAAACTTCCATTGAATTGCTAAGGGATACCAACGAATGTTGGCTAAGAAGGTACTAAGCCAAGTTCCTATTGTACACAGGAAGAAAAAAAAGTTTATTAGATACACGCTTTGGAGGGCAGGTCTATGTTATTGTTAGTCTCTGGCTGGATACTTGGATCTGCCTCGGAAGTCGTTTTTATTGTTATTGCTCCGTTTTAGGTCGGCAAAGTGGCCCAATGCGACGCGGCTTATTCCATTGGCAAAGGGCTTTATTTATACTATTATTGAAAACATGCATAACAGCTTTCAAATAAGTCTTCAAAGAGTGCTAAGTATTACATCTTTTTATAATAATATATGGTAATAACTTAAATTATAATAAATTTTTCATTTAAGAATGTTCCTTAACTCATTTTTTTTAATCTAGAATGACAAAAACTTCAATCAAAAGTCACTGAAATAATTTTATATAAACGTACGCATCAGCAAAGAACTCGGTGCGGTAATAAGTATCTTTAACACCTGAGTGTGAATTCTGAGGAGTATTTATCTAATGATATCTCAGGATTGTTAAAGATCAGGCCTCTAGCTTTACCGTCGAGAGTCACTTGGCTATGGGGACACCAACTTCAATATCTGCATTCCCCTTGTAGAGTAGAGAGCAACAGACGGGATGTGTGTACAATTATGTCACCACAGATTCTCTCTTACCCACACGTTACAGCGATGACCTAGTTATACGTAAGTGCAAACAAATATCGCGAGTAGCAGGAGTAGTTGGCAACAAAGCGGAGTGACTAGATGCGGGGAGAGACATCAAAGGCCTCGCGAAGGCTGTTGCGGAGCATTTTTCATAATTCAATCAAACGCCAACTCCGCGGCGGCTCCCCATTTGTCGCGGGGAATGGGATAAAGTTGTTCCGCACTGTGGTAGCGATTTGCCCAGGGGGCCGTGGCGCGTGAACAGCCGAATCGCTGCCGGTCGCCGACCAACTTGTTTGTTATCGAAATAATACATCTGCGGGCGGCGGAGTTATGAATGCGAATCGCTCTTATTTTTCAACTTACTCCGATTTAGTTTGCAACAATTTTGCGTTGAGGAAAGACATCGTGGGCAAATATGAACGATCCTACGTTATTTATGGCACATTGTCATACACAAGTAGACTGCAAAATGTTTGACCATTATTATCCTAGTTGCGGCAACGTTGCACTAGCCATGTCAATTTCAGAACATAACTCTTTCTAATCTTGTGTCTACATTCACTGTTGCAATATATAAGCTAGCCTTTAGCCAGCTCTTGCGCTAAACTTCGATTAAATTCTTTAGCACACAAAAGGAGTAGTGCACTAGGCGGGGACGGTTCCGCTGCAAATAGGCCAGAGCAAATTGTTTGCTAATGCAGTTGCGTCGCTGGGCGCTCATTGGCGAGGGCTGCGGTCGCTACGCAATCAATTCGTGGCAATCGTGTTTGGCGCATCTGTTTCGAGAAAATTCCACTCGCAGCGTGTTTAACTACCGGGTGGCGAATGTGCGCCGCTGATGGAATCACGCTTCCCGTGTTTGTCTGCAGATGCAACGAAGGACTTTTACTATTTTCTTTGCCAGTTGATTGAGTTACACAGTTGGTCTCGCTTTTCGGTTTTGAAAAGATTGAGAATGTTATTTGATTTTAATTTATCATGTGTCTGGACACTGCTTATTGCGATATAGCGCTGTTGATATCATACCATCAGTTCATGTCGTAATGTATGGTGAAAGTGATACTATTGGAAACAAATGTATAAATGTTATGTTTATGATATGTACATAACATCACAAACAACATCTCCTAAAAGATTATTATTTATTTGAATTCATATAGCCGACAACGCGCTACATTTAGCAGCAAGATAATCTTCGTACCTGTAGCGTAGTGGCCAGGAACTCTCGGATCAAGCATATACCAATGAATGAAATTTAAAAAAGTGCCTTTCATTTTCGTACATAATTTACAGTCGCTAACGGGAAAACATCCTGAGGAAACTTACCTATTCCTTGGAATAGACAATAGTTAGTGTCTGTATATGGCAATACGGTTCACTTCTATCACATTGGGTGCTGTCTATTAATTGAAACGCAGGGTTTGAGCGGCTCAAACAAACATGCCTGATACCTCCGATATTTCGGAGACAGATATTGAAACCACTGACTACCACGCTACAATAAAAAAGGGATTCGTACTATGTTATACTACTACTTAAGTTATAAAAAGAAAGTAAAATTTTACACACAGGTATTAGTATTTTTTATTTAGATACTGTAGTAGTATGAAATGAATTTAATTCACATTTGTTTCTTTATATAGCAAAAGTGCCAAAGCCTCTGGCAATACTAAGACTGGCAATAATAGGCGCAGGTGGTTTCTTTCCAATTCTCAGTTTACGAGTTCGGCTGCTCTCACTCGGGAGGGGGGAGAGGGAGGGGGTTGTCTTTGCTTTGAAGAGCGAAGAGGCTTTTGATGAATCATGAATCAGCATGAGTCCTTTCAGAGTCATCTTTTTGTACAAAACGGAATAACTCACTTTTACTGCCGCAGGATTAAGGAGGCCGTTTGGCGGTTTACGACTCGAGCGGTGAACGCCCATTCCCTGAGAATCGAATTATTTGTATTACTCAGCTTTTATTGGCTCATTCCCCATTAAATTGCGCATTATTGATACTTACTGAGCTGTCTTATAAATGTGAATTATGTATTTTATGCGTTTCTACCCAATCTTTCCAAACACTTCCGATAAAATTAGACCTACAAATGATATAACGCTCGCAATGCGATTCATACGCTTACTTAATGATAATTTATTATGTAACTGTTTTTTAATGTATAGGTTTAGATATGTACGTATTAAGGATAGCCCTGTAATTTCTATATATCTATCTTGTTTTGTTTACGAATAATAAAATAAAATTTTATGAAAAGGATCAATTTCTATTTTTAAATGTAAGCCTATCAGATTAATTCCTTACTTAGAAACTTTTAAAACGTTTTATGAATAGGGATGAACGCGGCTTGGAGAACGAAAATAGATTTTGGTAAATGTTGTGACATTTAACTAAATGACAGAAAATTATTTTGGAATGCTAATATTACCTAGATGAAATATTGAATTAATTTACCTCAAGCTATGCTTATAAATAAGCTGCGTTTATTTTTAGCTCTCATTTCCTTTTCGTATTTATCATTGGATAAATATGAGGCTCTACGTTAAATGCCGTCTCGCTTTTACAAATATATCTTTTGTTTTCTGCTATTGAAGGATTCTCTGATTACTATTGCTAGAATATTTTATACATTTTATTATGACTCATATTCTTTCTTTTACTCTCTCCTGTGCATCTTTGTAGAACAGTAGATGCTTTCTTCTTACCACAATCACGAAATATTTTTTTTCTAATAAGTCTTCACCTAGGTCACAGGGTATATCCCTTTGGTTAATAAAATCCGTTCACCATGTGTTTGCTTATTTTAGTATGTCACTAAAATGATCGTATTAAGGGACTTTGCTATTTATAGTCTCGTTGCAATTTACTCTGTTCCAGGAAAGTATTACATGTATGTTATTTAGTTAATTGAAAAAGCTATGCTAACTAATGCACTCTGCGTTAACTGAATTAATAAATTATAAGAGAACTATTATGAAAAATAAGTAAATGATGATATGTGGTATCATTTGGAGGTACAATGGTAGTGCAATTGTGGTCAATGCGGATCTTTAGGAACCATCTTTGTCATTACGTATACTTATGTACGGTTGGTTTCCGTACGATAATTTCCCTCACCTTCTGTACTAATGTTCAGTAAAAAGCAATTCCCAATCTAAATGCTAAACGTGTATTTTAGACCCACAGGCTGTTGAGGCTCGTAAACCGCCAGGGGGCGCTTCGGAGTCATTCGGTGACTGTAAACGGAGGCCGCGCGTGTTTTGTTTCATTGCTGCTGCTTGACTCGAATTTGATATCGGCTCAGCCGTTCCTTGTCCCGTGACACAATAAAGGTAAATGCAAAGCTCACATAAAATGTGTAGATACATCCCACTTGTTTAAGTTTCAACTCACTGAATATAAACAAAGTAAGTCAGTTTGCTCACAACGGGATAATCAGGTTTTGATCTATGTGACAGTTAGTATCTGCCAGACTAGTTATCTGTTTCGTAAGATACCTATTTGTGAATAGCGGACTTTTATTGGTCTAAGATTCTTGTAGACACAACAGTGGTAAACCAACCCTGAATGTGATAAAGCTCTTCTTGGCTTTTAGTTGTCCTTGACGAAATTATAATGTGTGATTATTCTGACAGGTGGTACTTAATATTCTATTTAAGTCAATTCTATTTAAGTCACAGACTACTTCAGGAGTTAAGTTATACAAATGCCGATAACTTAGATGGTACGTAACAAAGTTCTCTCATGGCGTATTAATGAACTTGAGGATGTTAATGAGAGCTATGTATGTATGCGTTTGTATGTTATTTGACATTGTTCCCAAGTTGTTGGAGCCGCTCGGAAACTTTTTCAATATTAATGTTGGAAGTTGGAATTTAATACAATATGTTGTTTGAGAGAGCTTTTGTTTGGCTCTGAGTCGCCTCATTAAAAGTTCCGCCAGATTCAATCGCAGCCCAACTTTAAGTCTTCTCTGAATACATTTTTGCTCTCAGGACTATTTGAATAAGTCATAAGCTCCCCGTGCTAGGCTGGGACGCAAATAGCAGCCAATAGATAGCTGCTATTCCTTGGAATAGGAGAGGAGGTACTAAGGGCCAAACGGTCCTTAAAGTCTATACGCATTTACAGCTAGCAATCTGTTTCCTATTATCTGTATAAATACCATCAAAACTCTCATATAAGCATAATGCAACAAGAGAATAAGGAGGCTTAATGTCAGAGGTTCTGACAATTTTTTTACTATACTTGCTGACTACTAACATTAAAATAATGATTAATGTAAGTTCTCTTTATGGCATTTGTCGTTCAATAGTAGCAAATGATAACAACTCATGTTTAGTGAAAACGTTGAAAATTTCATATGATTTTAATAATTCATTCAAACAAACAATAGTCGTATGTTATATGAAGTTATAAGTTAGTTAATGCGCCGTGAGATGGCGTGGCGAGTCTCCTAGCACTCAGATAAAGAGCAATCCGCGAGCTTAGTGAGACAAGAAATGAGCATTTCCTCTGAGCAAAGTTTGCTTTGAGTCTGGCCGGGAACTTGGGACCGCGCAAGAACTGCAGACGCCTCGCTTATAACTCACAAGCACGTTACCACTTTCAGTTAGAATCTTCGAGTTTATAGATCAAATGTTCTGTACTTAGCATCCTTACGAAGACTTGGAAATGTTCCTTGAAATGAGATACACACGAACTATCAATATTGTTTAGCAGTCTGATGTTTGAGTCCACCATTGTGATATAAATATTATACGTGCTTTCAATTCTAGCACGGTATAATATTCAGTCACGGTTGCATACCGTTGACTGAATATTATTTTAGGATTGGAAAGGTTGCATACTTTGTTGATGAGTGCCCACTGTAGTAGAGTAAAACTTAATTAAATTATTTGTATTTGTCGAACAATGTGATATATCTAAGTTAACTAAACTTACGCTACTGCATTAAATTTTACTCTGATCCACGTGAACGTTGACAAAATAATCACTTTTTAACTTGTATATCATACATATTATTTCGTCACTTTATGTAAACATTTGTGAAACCACGGTTCTGAAGTTAAATTTGTAAACGAGTTTCAGAGTTCGCTCCAGATTAAGGGTCACTGACTCTGCACTACACCTTAGTTTTAGGATAACAGCGAAACCACAGCGAAACTACTTCGAAAATTTCCTTAATGCACACTACACATCTCGTATAGACCTTGAACATCTTGGCCAAATTAGCTACAGGAATTCGAATTCACAATTAATATCCTTCTTTTTTCTCGGCCCGCTATGAATTAATAAATACTCAATAAACAATCAATGGGACAGATAAATATTTTGTTATTTTTCTAAGCTTGCATTTACTTGGATTAATGTACATATAGGCATTGTTTGCTAGTAAGTCATTAACTCCATACCATAACTTGATACTTTAAACTTCCACTCCTAATAGAAGTATTAACCTTAATAACACGAGTACATACTTAAAACCACACAAATAGTGTATAAACCAGGGTATATACTCAGTGGGCAGAGCGTCCCCCTACCTCGCAAGTCACGCCAGCGACTCTTAATTGAAATGAAGATCAAAGTTAGCGAAGTCCGCTAACTCTAATCCGGTTGTACGTTTGCCCGGACATGCGGGAATCGTGTTAGCCCTCACTTATGAACTATGATCTTGGGAGGAGGCTATGGTGAGGGCAAATATTGTGGGGAGACTTAGGATGAGCAATCTGATATTATGCTCAATATTTAAACTTATCCATGTTTATTTTTCATTGTTATACATACATACACATCACGCCTTATTACCTGTAGTACCCCTCTACAGAGATCAGGGATCCCCATTTGTACCGATCCTGACAGACCACTTTCGCTTCATTGACACTCATACATTTTCTCATACACACTCGGCGGTTATAGGTACTCCTCACTTCACCCTATTTCAATATATAATTTTTCATGTTTATCATCTTAAATTTATTCCATATCAGAGTGAAGTATGCGGGGTAACTCAAGAGGAACACGCTTGTAGGTAGTAGTAGGTGAATTATATTTTATGAATAAATTATAGGTGACATTGAATAATGGAATTTATCCCTGACATTTAGCATATTGGAATAGTATCAGGTTACAAAGTACTAATGGTTGATTTTTTACTACTTTTTGACATTATATGGATATTTGCTGTAATATTATATCCTTTATTTATATAGTAAAAAAACAATTCATTTTTTTTCCTTTATCATTTTCTCAATATGGTTCGTGCCGTACAGAGTTACTTCACGTCCCTACACTACAAGATCCGTAAAATGCCAATATTTGTCTAAGGTGGCTGAGGTTATAGCTGGTCTCGAAGATTGTAACTACGTCGATAAGAAACAATGAACGTGATATTTAGGTTTCTGTTTTGGTATATAATTAAGATATGCAAAAGCCGTATAACGAAATAATATCATTCATCTGCTCATGTTTCAGTGTGTCAGAACCATTAACGAATTTATATATCACTATAAATTCGTCGTCATAAAATGAAATGAAACTCATCTAAAGCAATACATTAGAAAAGCTATTCGCCAAACTGGGTACAAACTCTGAAAGACTTAGTGCATGAGAGTTTCTAATTTAGTTGATTCGCTCATTGCGAGCGTCACGATTGCTTTCGCTAAGCGACTCCAACTGAATCGGCCAACCTTCGCGAGAGCTAGAAACTTCTGAAGTCTTTCTATCTCCTCACTTAGCAGTAAAATGTACTCTTGGAAATTGCCACCATTTAACTTGCGATGAATTATACTTATTTCGCTTCGTATTTGGGATTGGAACTGTTCGTAATGGATATGAGCAAGAGATTTATTTGATTTATACCGTGCTAGTCTGGAAAGAAAAAAATTTCTAGTAGCTGCCGTTCTTCCCAGCATGATGTAGGTGGTAACTAATGGACTAAGGTTACATGAAATATAGTGTGCGATGGGTTAGCAACCTATCAACTTATGTTTTATATGACAATGCGACCCCAGTATTCAGGCTAATAATTGACCCAGGAGATTTTATATCTCTGAATTTCTGCTTATCCCGTAAAGGATTAATTGAAGGCAATGTATAACGTAAATAGTAGGTAGTTAATTTCAAAGATTCATTTGAATTGTAGGTTGAATTGTAAATATTCGGAGTTCGGTTGTCTACTATATGTATTAGCAAATTGAGTTATAAAAATAAGGTTTATCGATAATTAGTCCGCTCTACCTACCTCTATTACGAATATTTATAACAATAAGTGCTGGCTTTTTGTTGAAGAAAAGACCTTGCGTGACCTAAGACGAATGAAGATACGGTCACTTTAGCCTCTGATTACTCAGAAAAGTATTTGTCTAGACCCATATGTAGGAGCTAAGTGCTTAATTTAACTGTAGAGCATTTGCAGAGAGTGGAGGGAAGGCAGTATTTCAGAGGCTGTCGGCAAGAACACTATAAATCTGTCTGCCTCTCATTTGTATATTAATATCGTTCACCTTATGAGAGAGGCGATAAATCTCGCCTGTCCGGAGGCCATCCGTCATCCGCTGAGACATTCACTTGCATTGCATGCATAAATAAGTCGGATTTACAAAGTCTATACCTATTAAGTTGGTCTAGGATTTTGATAGAAATGAACCAGTGGCTGTTTATGATCATTGTTACACATATTTCACAGTAATAAGTTTTAAGTTGGTACTAATAAAGATATAATATTGTTTTGAACGATACTCTGATCAGAACCACTTATCAATGCTGGAATGTTTTATATTAAGCCTGGTTGAAGGACTACACACAATATTTGGTATGACCTTATGGGTCGTTAATTGGTTATAAACGACGAAGTAATTTGTATTTCTGCGTATAATAATATCCTATTTTGGAAACAGTCGTAAATTAAATGTAATGTTTACACGGAAAACAAGCTTGCGTAAACTGACTAATTTGTAAAACATTTCAACTCGTGTTAGATTCGTATTATAACGGCATTTGTTCCGAATTTCACCGCGAAGTTGCAAACTAAATTGTTAGTGGAGCCAACGGTGGAACTATGTTGGGCCGTTCCAGGAACTTCGTTCTTCCACCGGTGAATTTAACAAGCTGGAATTCGAGAGGTGTAGCCTGAAACAAAACGAATGGAATTCACGCGAACACCACGTGAACACATTTAATTAACATTTAACAGTCGGAGCAGTTCATTATTTTGCTATAAGAAAACTGACTTCTATCCAGTGCTGGATTCTACATACATAAAATTTAAACAGCTGCGTTCATTACAGAAAATCAAAGACAACTTAGTTAATTTCCATTACGATTATCCTTTCGAGACTTTTAAAAGCTTATGTTATAGCAGAAACCACAGTTTCACGTCTTACCTGCTTATAAAGATAAAACTGGAGTTACGAGAATAAGCAGGCGAAAGCCGTAATGTTTTTAAATATTTCAAAGAGCGGAGCATGTTGAGCTTTCAAAACATGATGTTTTATTAAGTTGCAAAGTTCGTAGCAGCTACGAGTTTGGACGAAGTGTGCAACTTGGTAAGATGGCTTAGCGGGTGTTTTGTTTGAACTAGCAGCGAACAGGCGGCGCGTGTGACGAGGCTCCTATTGCATTCCTAGGGCGCTTGCATGCGAATGGGACAATTCTCTCAAGTGGAACTACAGGTTTAACTCAAGCTTAAAATACTAATTTTTGGATATCATCGAAGTAAAATTTGAAGAGTTGACATAATCTTTAATATGTTGGTATTTAATTTATGCAATTCTGATGTTGTTTTTATATTGAACCGAGAAGTTAAAATATTAAACACTTTTTGTATGGCAACAATTAGTTTTGATATAGGAATCGCACATATGAAATAAAACCTTGTACGTGTTATGTTATATTACAAAGAAAAAAATATAACTGGAATCACAGCTTTTTTACATTTATATTTTAAAGACAATCAGATATCCATATATCCTTTTTCAATATTTTAAAGTTAATAAATTAACCTTTATTACCAGAAAATATAACCCAGAAAGACAAATGACACCTCGAATACATATACATTTAATTGTCCTTTAGCAATGTTATCTGCACTACTGGAGTCTGTTGAAATTGAGCTTAGCAGTAACGATTTGTAAAATTTACAGGCTCTAAACAAAAATGGCACAGTCGTAGCATGTTTAGCTTACAAGTAATAACAGCGGGAAGAGATTTGCGAGGACATTCAAACCTTGAAAGCCTTCCCGGTTTGTTACTTAAACAAGCGACACTACGGCCAGGGGTGCTCAGCACCACAAAACACATTTATTTATTATTGTTTTTGTTATAAGTAATATTATATTTGATAAAAGTTCATTTTACCGCATAATTCATAAATTATTTTCTTGTCAAAATTTTAAACCATCTTTACTTAAATAAATAAAAAAATTCTAACCTACATGTCATATCAGGAATACTTACAAATTCTGGAAAACAGTTTCAGTTCATTGACATGTATTACACCGCCGGACATATCCTTTGAGGTTACAGGAATTTTTTACTTACCTTTCTAGCAGCATGACTTAAAACGCTGGTAATAAATTACCATTTTACATACAATATAACTTTTCGGTCACGTTGAGCATAACCATCAGGGTGATGGCTCTAATATATCTAAAGAATATAAGACTGTTTCTAGGAACATTATTCATACCAAAGCAACATTTTATATCTATAGCTTAGAACCCTACATAATCTTAAGAACAACAAAATAATTTAGTTTCTTTCTCGTGATTTCAATATGAAAATACTTTTTTGATTGAAGCTCAATACGAAGTTCTCATATTCTTCGCTTAATTAATTCGCGCCCAGTTGGCAACCCTGTCCCGCATCGCTCCAGAACTGAGTGGAAATGGGCTTTTAAATTTATGAGTGGTTTACACGTACAACGACATGAGGTCTCGCTACGTCTTGATTGCTCTGCCGTTGTCACGACAAGCGAGTTAACTGCCTTCCGTACACTGCTCGGGAATGAACTTGCACCCTTATGGAGGAGGAAATTTGTATACTTTAGTCTAGTATTGAATTACGATATTTTGAGTAAATTAACAATTAAATTATCTTTGTTTCTCCCGTGAGAAGAGTGTTATTGAAATGACTACAAGTTGCATTTGGGAAGAAAATCATGGGACTAGAAGTAATAAGATCCGATTAAGATTTCCATAGCAAGCTCTAGTAATCTATATTATATACTAAGGCCATCAAAATCCTTTAATTTATATTAATGGTGAAGAAATATTATGTTCCCGAGATTCTGTCCACCCCAAGACATAGAAAGATGTTTGTATATACTGGCTACAAATTAAACTAGTTAAACATCACCCAAAAAAATTACACTGCTCCGTAGGTAGTAGTGGAAATTCAATTTCGTTATTGGATACGTTAGAACATGTATTTATTATGTAGTACGTTAGCATATTCCTTTGAAAATATTTATCGGCGAGTGCACGTAAGCCATGTCACGACAAATAAAGTCTCCTTTCTGCAACCTCCTCGGATGCTACGACATCACGTAGCAAATCTGTAGAATACTCAGCAGACGCTACGATATTAGGTTTATTTGAACATCCAACTACAACTGTCAACACAACGAGTTCGATCGTAGTATTGTATTAGTTGCTACGTGAAAACGTCCATGTGCTGAATGAAATAGACTTACCACATTATGAGAAACTACTATTTATCTTAACTTATTGTTACAGGTGAATAGATGTGGGAGTCAATTTCGTTTGTATTAGCCATGATATAGTGTTATATCATTAGAGACTGGTTTGAAAGAACGTTTTATTTAAAAACTCTAAGCTTATATGCTTAATTAGCCATTATTTTTAGGATTAAAGGTCTCATCAGCAATCTAACATTACATGTAAATAAATTGGCATACTTTAGATCTAAAACGGTCATACCACATTTGAACCCCAACAATTTACTCCATCCGTCCCAGCAATAAAATCGTAAACCGTCCAGAGCTCACCGTCTATTTAAGGAGACGCTAATCTCGCCCACCATCTAAGTAAACAATTTAAGTAAAAGGGGTCTTACTGTGATTAGTGCTCATCTCCTTAATTACTCCAACGACCACTCGCCAAAGCAAATTGACCTCCCTGGCCCTCTCGTGACGTCATTGCCTATAAACAACAAAAATGAAGCTCTCGTTATTCACTCTGCTAAAAATCCAGGAAAATTTTATGTAATGTAACTAGATTTTAAATAACCAAAAAAGTTTTTCTAAGTATAAATTTTACAAATAAAAAAAAAAGAATTGTTTTGTTGTATTTACTAACACGATATTTTTAAGCCAACGTGGAAACTGGTGTGTTCTTTATCATTAGCAGATACTAACTGTACGAATGATAGGTAGGTTGCCTAGAAATGTTATTCCTAATGAAACAACAACACTAAACAAACGGATAGTCATTCATACACTGACCATGCCCAATGTTTCTATACTTTGATGATTGAACAAGAACATGGGCTCTTAGATCAGTTTCAAGGCGGATGCGAGGATTATATCTCAAAAATGCTACGGCAGTTACTCCTTTTTACCAGATCTCAAACCAAAGTGTACAGTGATTTTAGTAATTTCTTATTTTATCATAAAACTGCGTAATTGTTCCAAACATATTGTTGATCGTTTAACCGTTCTTTTGTGAGCCGGTGGCCGCGGCGAGTGCGGACAATGGGCGTAAACACTGCACCCGATATCAATTAAAACTTAATTACGCTATTATTCAGTTGAACACCACAATTTAATAAAATATACCATAACAATTGAACAATTTCATTATTAAAAATAATGCACACTCATATTGATAGAATATTTCATGACGAGAAAATATTTTGGGACAGCTTTAGTATTATTGGGGCGATTCTGCTAATTACTGTTTACTAATATTCCCATTAGTTCTTGATTATCTGGTGAAAAATGTGTGGTGCGTACGTTGGGTTTGCTGCCTCATTATTTATGTATTACTGACAACCACGATTTTGAGTATATAATATAATATTTCTATCAATGGCTAGTGTTTGTGTATCGCTTGAATAAGATAATAACTTATAATAATACATTTTAACAATGAAATCTTAACAAACTTAAAACTTATTAAAATAACTTAACTATAAATTAAATATATCTAATTATTTTCACAAAATGCTGACTGAATATAGATATACTGTCCTTTCGGCATGTCACCTGTCACTAGTCTTAAACCCGATAGCAATATTCAACGTGACTGTGCAAACGGTTTGTTTTCGAGGTTCTGTACGCTCTGGGGAGAATTTAAAGTGCTTGAGTATATTGAATTACGTCCTAAAAACTTTTACCTCTGTTTATATTAAGTTACAATGAAACACATAAAGTACAATTAAGCGAAGGCCCTGTTTCCATTGAGCACAAAGGAGACAATGATCACTGATTTGCGAGCAGACAAACAAAAGGCAAAAAGAACTAACAAAAAGTGACCCAACTTGTCGATATTATCTAACGCGAGTGTCAAACCAGCATTGTTGACCCCTGATTACATTAACTAGAGTTCAGGTAAAGTCTCTCGTACACCGGTCAGGGTATATGAGGTTCCCTGAGGGCAAAAACCAATATTTCGGCACAAGGCGTTAGATTAAGATCCCTTTCTTTGCTGAGATAATAATGTATAGGCACTTGATATTATTTAGTTTTGTTACAGAAAGTGTATTCTTCTTTGTCACGTAAGTTCGGAGATTAGATCTTACATTTTGAACGTCAGGTATATGTTGATAAATATACTAATTACCTAGTAGTCAGTGGGTGAAAGTTTTATGAAGGTGACAAATGAAGCTCCCAAAGAAAAAATTAACAGAACTTGTAACGTTAGGTACATATGTTATAGGAATAAATCTTTGCAGTTATAACATCATTTCATTTTGTCTCTGTCTCCTATAACATAGCCAACAGTCGTTATACTGAGGTTTTGAATTTACTTTAAATACACATGAGGCTATATTTTGAGAAACTGAATAAATCACATGAAGTTGGGTATATTTGAAAGAATTTCAGATTCATGCAATTTTAATGTAACTTGGTGGTTTTCGAATGAGAATTGCGAACGCGAGGCAAGATATAAACATTATTTCCTTTTTGGCAAAGCCACAGTTCTAGAGATTGTACGAGTTTGTGCACTAAATTTTCTTGTACCTAGTTTAAAGCACTCGCGAGCGCTGCCAAGTCACTCGGAGCAAATTGGTTTTCCATCAAAAGTTTATCTGCGGAGACTAGAGCGAAAGAAATCACCTCATCATTGTCTGGAGGCCATCAGAGCCAACCGTTTATCGCGACCTTCCACGGCGACACATGTAAACTCACGACTTTTAATTTTTTGGCGGTTGTAACAGACCTGAATTACTACAAAAGTCTTCATCACTTCGTTTTACTAAGCAGTTAGATCCAAAAATATTGAACAAGGTCGTCTGCCAAAAATGCATAACTAATAACTATCTTAACATTACTGTAAATATATGTAAGTTAGGTTAATTAAAGTGACTTGAGAGTTATATACGTGAGGCATACACAGGTATAATCAACTATATACATTACGGCCAATACTAAATATTATTCTATCTCTAGAAGTATATAAATACCAACAGATCATCACGTTTTTCCTTAACGATTCCTCGGAAACTAATATAAGGTAATGTCTCTTGAGATTGGCGAGGGCAGCGCATATTTCTTCGCAGAGCGCGGCCATTGAGGTTTCAGCGAAGTGCGGCTTCTCAAGAGCTCTGTCAGAGAGATTTGTCATGCTGTCCCTTACATTTACGGACATTGCTTAAGTGTAGCAAGAAGGTTTCGCGGTGGACAGAAGCTTGGAGACATAATATTCAGTATCTTCTCCGTTAGTATTTCCACTGAGATAGCATGAATATGGAATACAAATGACAAGTCGATAGTCCATCACAATATAGGTTCGAGTTACTTAAAAATGAACTAGACGATATTGCATACACTAAAGTTATGTCTGCTCTCAATGTGAAATAAAAGTGTTGGTAATTTGTAATGAAAGCATTTATAAGAAGATGTGTTGGAATCAAATTAATGTAAAAATGATGACAGTGATAATTTCATACAGTTTGGTTAATATCAAAATAGTATTTATGCAAAGAAATACCTAAACAAAACAATGTAGATTCGTATAAATGTATCTTTATCTTCACTAAATGATCTATGTGAATAGTACACCTCTGTCAAATTAAGTAAAAAGGAGTTACTTGAATAACGATTGTCTTCATAAGCCTGTTGTATCCAAAAAAGTCGACTAAATGCCTGTTTATGCTCTGGCTTAGGGCACTAGATGGAGCCACCCGCGCTAAGCCCATCATAAACACCGTTTCTAGCTTTCCCGTTACCCTCTATTTCACAAACAGAAACAAGGAAGATTATTCGGAGCCAACGTGAACTCGAAGCTACAGTCTTAGTCACCGTGAATTGTCAAACTTGAACACTGAAATTGAGAGCTAGACAGGTATACATTTCTAAATGATCAAGTAAACTAAACCAATTAAAAAAAATATATTTTGTTATCCTAATTTGGTATGTAAATGAAAAGCTCGCATAAATATACATACATTGATATGACGATCAATACTGCATCAAGAATCGTAATCAGTCTTAATACCATTTAAATAACTCCCGTTTTAATGCAAACTACAAAAATCTAAGTAAGCAGTTACATTTTAACCAACTAATTACTCTGCCCAAGTCCCACACACTAAGTGAAATGCAAATAGTTGTCTAATAAATGGACACCGGATCGAAGGAGTATTTCACATGCAAAGTAAGTTGGAAACTTAATTCATTTGCTCCCAAATTAAACGTAAGCCCGAGTGAGAGCTGCAATCTTCAACAGGGAGGGATCTAGAGCTGATCTGGTGCCGTCCATCGCGCAACTTGGCCAACTAGTTAGGAGTTGGGCTCTCGTGATCCTGCAGGATAATGGCCCACGCTGCCCTCTCCGCTCAGACGGTTAATGGGTTAATTTACTTATGATAGTAACTGAAAACTATTTCGGGGTAGTTTTGAGTGATCGCTGTCGATTTTAGTTTGTTATATTTTTGTTAGATAGGTAGTCAAGTAATTAACATGACAATAATGATATTTCATTGGTGCTTAATGTATCTTAAATCCAAAACACATTAGTGTTTTTAATCTATTATTACAGTTGTTATCCGTAAACGTATCGTTGTAAGAAATTGGTAAATTTTAATAAGTATAAAGATTGCAATAAGTTATATAACCACCGTATTTTAGATTTGCGACAGTATCTGTCTCCTTGAAATTCTCTTCTTATCATATAGTTAGTGTTTAGGATAGGCCATGTTACCGGACATTGACATTTAGCACTCTCCCAAAATTGACTTTAATACAAGTTGTCAAAGTTGCAAAGTACCTAAAGCTACTTAGCCACCATTTAGGTTAAAAGAAAAAACATATTCTGCTCAATTACTTCAATATCAAAAGTTATTCTACACTGAATGAAGTTTCTCTACCATCTCCCTTTGCATCGGATATGTATAGCACCCAATACGTGGCTTGGCGGTTGTGTTTTACGGCCGCGGGATTCGCCTCACTGTCGACTCAGCTCCGAATTCGCGTTTACTGCCAGTGGCTGTGCCGCGAACTCTCCCTTTTATTACCGAAGCCATTTGATTCGCAAATTAAGTCGTACGGCCTCCTCGGGACGCGATAAACGATTTAAGGCTCGACTCGTGATATTGGTAAAGCGATGCGAGATGTGTAGAGCCTTGCTCCAGTTGATAGAATATATTGCTTCTGTATTATGAGATTTTCTGAGGGTGAGATTTGGTTTATTCGCAACAGTTTTGTGAAAATGCTATGATATGAACATTCATTTCTCTGCAGGTTGTAGGTAGGTTCTATAGGTTAATATTATCGAGAAACTCATCCGCTACATATAGATATTACTACATCCTATGTGAATAAACCAAATAGGCTGCGTATAAAATCTTTACCTTTGTATATAATTTTACAATGAAGATTATTTTTCATATCATATTTTTTTACAAATCTCATTATTTTTGATTTCGTTACTTAATAAAAACCAGCTTCTGTATTTTAGTACCTTAAATAATTATTTGTACAAAAAAGCAGATGGTTGTTATCTACATACCATTAACACATAATTTCTCTTAAAGAATGAGTTGAAATTAGAAAATGGAAGCTGTAGCAAATGAAGTCTGACAATGTGCGCGATGCCAAAGATGGAGAGTTACGTCTCCCGAGATTAGTCATAAAACGAGCTGCCATGATACTCGAGTTCAAAGTACGAGTACATTGTTATGTTCAGAGGGACTTTGTAGACTCAAGTTGATTTCTAGATACAATGATAGCTGGCTGCATGGCGCTTCAAACTTATCTCATTTCAGTTCATTATTATTTTGTTGTTGATAAAACTGTACGAGTTTATTTCAAAGCTTCACTTTTAGACATTATATTAAAATAATAATAAAGAAACTTTTACATCTACACAATATAAGAAATGGATAATATTTACAATTTCATCTCTTTTCGCCAAATTTTTTTTACACATAAACATTATGTAACGATGTGTAACTTATCTATGACTTAACTTGTCTTTTTTTGTTCAATAATTGATTTTATGATTTTTATGTTGAATAAAAAGCATTTCGTTTCATTTCATATGATACACAGACAGCTCAAATATCGGTATAAGTATTTCCTTTATTAATGTGAAATGACCAACAACCACAACACATTCATCAATATTCAACAAACAGTAATTATTTGACAATATTTTAAAAAAGAAATGAATCGGAGATAACTCGTAAAAATTACATTACATTCAATCAATTAACATTTACCGTGATATGAGACTTTTTGTGTATTACTAAATCATTACTGTCTGACAAAGTTGATTGTTGTCTTGGGCATGATTATAAGAAGTATAATGAATGGTTTTCATAAAGTATCAGGCTGTTACTGTTAGGCAACCTTCAATTCCAAACCACTCCAGTGCCATTTTCACCTGCCACAAAATTTCGGAAACGAAAAACAATTTATTACAAAAACCAATTATCAGGCAATATATTCCAAAATCATATACTTACGATTCACTTGGTGGTGCGAGGGCCCTGTCATAATAATCGTCCGCAGTGACCCCTAATAAATCACCCGTGTCTGGCGCGCACAACTCTGATCCCCATTCAATTAAGGCTGCGATGAGTTGGGCTTAGAACTTGGATGCGCTGGCACCAGCCTAAGTTTGTGTTACGACCATCACTTATGCTGTGGCGTCGTAGGCTAGTTTGACATATTAATAGAAAACATTGGTTTATATGATACATGTGTTATAGGTGAGACTTGCATAGACTTGTCTTCTGGAGAGTTAGAAAACAGCTGACACATAATAAGAATGATAGGCTTTGCACTAAAAGCTTTAATTTACAATTTCTAATTTTATTGATTGTAACATCAAGCTTATTGGGATGATAGGTTTATCATCTATATAACTCTGTCTTTCTTCCCTGCATGATTTACGTACATGTTGCAATTGTTAGTCTCTCTCCAATACAATTGCTTCCTATTTTTATATTACTATTCCTAAAACAAACATACCTATCACGCCTGATTCCCTGTAGAGGGGTAGGCAGAGATCACGGATTTTGACCACTTTCGCTTCATTGACACTCATACATCTTCTGATACACACTCGGTGGTTATAGGTACTCCTAACGTCGCCTTTTTTCAATATAGCGTCTATCTGACTGTTATATGTCTTATTAGGCCGGCCCCTACGTAATCGCCCTTCCACTTCACTCATATATATTCTTGTTGGTAATCTGCTATCATTCCTAAAACCTATATGTTAATAACGTAAAAAGTTCTCTTAACTTGTACTCACAGTATGACTCTGATAAGTCGTGCACTGGCTACGTAATGCACTGGTCGTTAACTGTAACGGCTCCATCGGGGCCTCTCTACTTAATCCGCCATGGAGTATCGAATGCACTATCGATCGGTCACTAAGTGCCACTTCGGATTTTCATCCACGATATCATGTTGTGGTTTTTTCTCGACGTATCGTATCGGTCGATATTGTAATAAAGAATTTTAATGTACGTTTTCGCAATAAAATAACTTTATTAAATAATTATTGCATTCTTTATGCAGTAAGGGAAAAGATCGCGAGGAAATCTAAATAGGAATTCCTCAGAACAGGTTAACGACATGGCATATTAACTTGCCGTCATAGGTGCTGACTATTCGGTTGACACGTGGGTGTATGCATTTGCGTAGCAAGAAGACACGCAAACCTCTGACTCCCCCACTAGGGATATTGGTCGCAAACTGTATGGATGTGAGGTTAGCAGTCGGTGGCACGATCTTTTTCTTTCTTGACGGTATTATTAAGGTGGTACGTAGTAGCATGTAGAAATATGAATTGAGTGGTGCGAAATACATTTGTCAGGATCATTCCGGTATGTATTTGTCTATAATGTACATCAATATCCTAGCGAAGTATCTATATAAAGTCAGTATTTTTATATTTTAAAAAACTCAATGGTTTTTGAAAGTTTTAGTAGATATTGCCTACGGAAATATTTGTATCAACAAAAAAAATCCTTCTTGAAGGAACCGCCATGCCCTGTTTGTTTATACTAAGCTACCCCTACGCTATTAAATAGGTTGACATGCAGCCGCTAAGAGGCCATTAAAGCTCTCGCGAGCAGCCGTCGCACGACAAAGGAGGTTGTGGGATAACTGAGTCCACCTATTATCCTCCTTGGAGAAGCAAGGAACACTCTTTGCCTCGAGTATTTTAAAAATAACTTCCTTAATGTCTTTAATCATATTTCAGTCTTGGTTTAAAGTGTATAAGTACATACTGGTGTCCTTATGACCCTTTTAGAGTAGGCATGATATCGAAAAGTTTTGTATTTACTAGGATATCTTAAGTGAATACAGGAAATATTTTGATTTCATTCCTCGCCACATAGATTTTATTTAGTTTCATATGTTTAGTATTATAGGCTATGAAGGTACTAACATAGCAGACATTTTATTTACATCCAACTCTACAAGTGATTCAGAAACAACAAATTGTAATTCAAAGTTAATATGCATTTAGTTGTCTCTTTATTCAAATATCTATCCATTTTCTGACATAAATCTTTCAATTTATAGTGTTTCAGTATTTGGATTGACCTCTGAGTCATCTCTTTATATAAAAGAACTGTCTTTTACTACTAGGGATTAAGGGTGGAATGGTTCTGTCAATTTTACGACCCTGACAGAGCCACAAAGAACAAAAGGGCTTATTCCACCAGACCATTGAGTCCTTAAAGGGATTTAGGCAGACGGACTAAGGATTGATGAATTGACATTGACCTTCTAGTTATAAATGATATAGGTAAACAGATCAGTGATATGGAAACATAGCTTAATAGTTTTAATAATTTAATAGTTACACGTCTGCTTTGTTAAGGCATGACATATAGATGACTCTGTAAGTAGGACCTTTTATAAGTTCAAGGCGATTTATTCTGAACAAACAAATATCTAATCTAATGACTTTGGTGTAAACTACATACATACACATACTGCGTACATATTAACTCCGAATAAAAGATTTTTTAAAGATTTTTTAATAAAAGATGAGTATTAATGTTTCATTGAGGCAGAACCTTGTCTGTTAATATGCCTAACAATTGTTTGTCAGGTTTTTTTCAATCAGAATGTGAATCCAAATTTAAATTAAAAAAATTGAGATTGCATGAGTATAATATATTATTATGATACTTTTATGAATGATTTATTGATCAATTTGAAAGGAATTGATTTCAAATAATTTCTTGAAATAATTTCGTTCAAAGGTGAACTTTCTTTCTCTGGCTATATAATCAATTCGTAATAAAAGCAATAGCATACTGCAGCTAAAAACAAAAGCCATCTCGCGTCTTTTTTATAATTATATTTCATATTTCTATTAATTGTAAAGATTAAAAAGTATTTATTAGAAGGACCTACTAGGTATAATAACTGAAAAGTAATATAAAGTTGTAACATTAAAACTGGGAATCCAAGTATAGGAAAAGGATATCTGAAATTTAAAATGACATGATATTAATTTCCATGATCAAAGCCAATTATATTAATAATAAATCAAAATAAAAGCCACAAAAACATACACAATACAAAACGTTTAGTATAAAAACCTTACAAACTAAGGGGTATAACTTGTGCATGTTACTGTCGCAGCAAAAGGGTTCTAACTCAGCTGGGTATGTTGCGTCTATTATTATTAATAATACATTGTCTATAGACAGATAATACGATACGTGACGAGGTTCCGGGTTCGATTCCCGGTGGAGGCAGAGTTAAGAACTACGCTTTTCTTCTGGTTTCCAGTCTAGTTGATGATTATATATGTATTTATCTATATATAATAACTATATATTTCTTAAATATACGTTGACTAGTACCCTTAACACAAGTCTTAAATGTACTTACCAAGGTGCTAGTTCAATCGGTGTAATAACGTCCTACAATATTATTATTATTATAACCACCGAGTTTGTATGAGAGTCAATGAAGATTGAGCCAAATGAGGATCTATGATCCCTGCCTACCACTCTATTAGGAGATGTGCGTGATTAGTATACGTATATACTTTAAAATGATTTGAAGCTTTTATCTATACGATGTGTATTGATGTGGTGTCTCCATCTTTTCGATATAAATTGATTGGGGCCCTCGATGGCGCATTCCCATAATTCCCCGGAAGGCTCTGAGGGTCATTTGGACCCTTTGCGCGCTGACCTGGAAAGACAGCGGAGGCGCCTTCACTCGCCTCACACGACTTTAGATAGATTGCTTTTGTCAATATTGTACACGGAAAGACTGTGCCTAAGATCAACGTGTTGTGATAATCATAATACTATAAGGCAAGTCGATACATGTCAGACGTTCTATGGGACTATAAGAGGAACTTTTGCCATGTTTCTTAGGTAATGTTCTTAGTGTGTTCCTGTTTATCATTAATTATTACCAATATTTCTTAAGCCGGTAACTGCCCTCGACAATTGTGTGTAAATGTTAACAAATATATAAAACCAAGCAAATTATTGGTGTTGTTAATCATCTTACCATTAAAAATCCTAAAAATGTGACGGAATAAAGGATAATGGAAGAATTTATGGTGGAACAATTTATCAAGTAGATATTCTCGTTAGAATTCAAATGATACTTATAATTCATCATCGCTGGGACATTAGGTCTTACGAGTATAGAGCTACAAAAATAGCGATTTCTATCTGTCTGGCAGGAGATTTCGCAACTGGTTACAAACAGCTCCCAAGTAGGAACGGGGCGGCCAACAACGAATGGAGGAACTTTGTAAACAGGTAAAGTTAGCGTTTAAACGGCGGAAAAGCCTTCGCTACGAGTTCTTGCTGCGCGCTGACATTTGGCTACGACTGCTACGAATCTGACGAGGTAACGTCTGCTCTACGGTACAGGATTTTAAAACAATGTCGCCAGCTGCCTTTCTTGCAATATGTGATGAGGGAATGATGTTATTTTTAGTTTTAGGTAATGTATGAAAAAGTATCATAAATATAATCTAAAATTCCAATTTTAAGTCAGTATATAGTATATTATTAATGATATTATATGTCATTATAGTTTTATAAGTGGTAGTAGATTGAAAAAAAGAATATATGTGGGTGGGTTGGAAGGGTGGTCACGTAGGTGCCGGCCCAGTAAGGCATATGGCAGTCAGATATACGCCATATAGAAAAAAGGTGACGTCAGAAGTACCTATAACCACTGAGTGTGTATGAGTGACAATGAAGCGAAAGTGAAAGAAAATCTGTGATCTGTGCCTACCCCTCTACAGGGAAGCAGACGTGATTGGTATTTCTGTATGTGTGTACTAGTACTAAGAAAATTATCTAGTATTAATCGAAAGTGTATGAAATACATTACTTTCCATTCAAGTGTGAAATCAATTATAATAAACAAAGAGATCTAATTTCATTATCATCTCAATATTCAATAAAAATTACACGAAATTCCATGGTTGTGCTTACAACTAAGGATTACTATGCAATACTACAGCTATCGATGAAGCCTAAACAAGGTGACAAAATTAGCGTAACTTGAATTCTTAATGAAGCGCGTTCAATGTCTGCCAACTCCAACTCAAACGGCAAAGTTGAGGGGTGACCACCGATCGACCACTTGGGGTTAAGTTTAAGTTGCTCTCTATGACACCCCCAATCTTATGCAAATGAACGCCCACTTAGGATCGCAGCCTATATCTTCTTCTCAATCGTTACGCTCTTATCAGAGCGGTCGTGGTCTTCATGACGTGGCATCCTGAGCGGCCGACATGGTTCGCCGCACAACCTCCCGCCACCTCTGCCTGTTGGCCGTCATGTATACATGTCATATAGTGTGTCGATAAATTTTATATAAACGATTATTCTTCGTTTACTAAATACTTGGTACGAATTTACATACTTGAAGATTTTAAAAACATTAATTTGAGGGATTAAGTAGTTTTGTACTTTGTTATGGCATCTCACTACCGGAATAATCTACTTTATTCTTAATTGTATACATGAAGAGGTATTACTTGTTTTGATAATAAATGATAACAAGTTATTACTTAAAAAGGCAATTGACTATATAAATAATATTACTCACATGTAATTAGATACTGTTGCTGTACATCATTGTCTATTCCTACACTTTTATGATCGTTTTGTTAATTTGTGTGTAAGTACAACCACGTAATTATGGGAAACGAAGAAATGTGTCTTTATTTTTTTTTTCATAGAAACGAAGGCCCCTATACAGCAATGACGCAATAGACCAAAAGTCGGTTGACACCTAACATTTCCCTCAAATAAACTTGAACACTTTTTCAGATTCAATAATCCATCACTCACAGCACAAAAGGGAGGAAAAATGCCTAAGCCCCAATATGTCAAATCGTCCGTCATATTGGGATCTCGCTGAGCCCTCTGAGTGACAGCAGCCTCCGCGGCCGCCTCTCCACCGGCGCAGTGCGAGGGAGCTTCCCTCTCAGATTGACAGATGGGGTGAGAGAACTTTTACAGAACGGAATGACATGAATATTTTATTGAATGTATTCTGCATCCAATGGGTTTTAGAGGTGAGTATAACTTTTGTTGTTACTTCTTTGTCTCGTTTACAATGTTCAGATTTCAAGTATTTGTAGCCGTTTAGTTTACGTTTAGTGTACTTGCATTTAAGTTAATGATGACCCGAAACATACCGCATTCTTTTTGTAGCATTACAGATAATTAGATGATAATAAATAGTTAGACGACATTAAGATCCTTATCTACCAAAGTTGTGGCCAGAACATAAAAGAACGAGCTAAACGGTCGCCCCTATATTATAAATATTCTGGCACAAACAACAATCCAAGTTTCGTGACACAATAAAATGTTATGTTAGGGCTAAAGTTTCTTTTGATTCTTTTGAACGACTGGCAAGGAAACAACAGCGCCCACGATCCACTAGCTTCTTCCTAACATACGAGTACATACAGTATATACGTTTATACTGTATGTACTCGTAGGTGCGTGGATGTCAATAAAGCAATGTGGTTTGTTAACATTGCATCGTCAAAACGGGTGTGATTTGTTCTATGTATCTTTGAGGCATCAAACAGTTTTCAGTTAAGATAACTAGTGGTGTAGACTATAATAATATTAATGTATATGGTATTTTAGTCATATATGATAGAATATATGGCCACATAGTCAATTAGTCGCCTCCAAAGACATCATCAAAGAAACATCTAGTCCACAATTAGCTTACGCATCAGAATTGCATGTACGAATATAAAATTTATTGCTCATAATTCTAAATTTCACACCGTCCAAATGTAAATAAAATTTCATAGCACTGAAATTTTTCTTCAGCAATACTGTTGCAATAAAACCTCTGTCAGATTATGATAAGGCTGCGACGGAGTGCATCTCCGCCGTGGGAACCCACCGGAGGCTTAATTCATTATCCGCCGAGGACTTTGTGCCGCTTATGAGATTAAACTACTCTGGCTAATTAAATCTTTTACGAGGGCCTAGAGGAACTTATTCGCGGAATTTCTTTCTCTTCGGGTCGCTTTTAATTGCGCTGTCCGAGCCTATTTCGACGAGATTATTCCAAGTTCCGGGTTCATTAACAAAGGGCTAAATTGAGAGTATAACCAAACATTTTGCTTTATTACCGAAAAATGTGAGGTGATTATACATCACAGTTTTTTAGAACTACTATACGGGTCTATGCTATACCCTGTTCGAGGAAACCAATGATTGTAAATCGATATCTTCATTGCGATATTCTTCGCCCACTAGAAACCCACTTTTTAGTACAGAGCCAAGTGACATAATTTCTTCCATTAAGTGGTTACAATGCACACAGATTAAATGTGGTATAAATGAAACCTGAATTCATCAACATTTTCCAGCCAATCAGCCGCTCCTTTTCGTTGAAAAGTGCTCCCAAAAGATAGTAAGTAGGCTTTGGGCCATTCAGCATTTTTCTCAATTCCTTTGCAAAGCAGAGGCCGGAAGGCGATTAAGGACAATCAGGCTAATTGCTTCTGAGCACCTTTTAGAGAATAAATCGCATTGAGGCCACTCGAACCGCTCTCGAACGCGAAGGGATAACTACCTCTGCCCTAATTAGTGACCTGCGCAAATGTTGCCTTCGAATTAGCTATCAGGGACTCCTACCACCTCTTCAACGAGAATATATTTATAACATCATTTTGATTTACTAAGTTTGATTAAAGTATAAATTGCGCCATAGTCTAGTTAATTTTAGATTTTATTTAACTAACATTTATAATATATTTGAAAGGCAACAGAAGGTCATGGTACCTGATGATAACAGTGCTAGTTTCTCCTTGACTCACACACACTCAACTTGGTCATCTTACTTAAGGAAAGACAGATATATAAAAACCACATTTATACTGATTCTAAAAAAACAAATTTAATTATTAGGTAATAGAGAAATTGGTGTAATATTTATAGAGAAACGTGTAAAATTGTATCGATGTTTCCATGTACAGTAGATACGAGAGCTGCTTGTAGCCGGGTGTTCGAATAAATCCAGTATCGCAGCGCCTGTGGAGCATCCTCGAGATTTGCTACGTGATGTCGTAGCTGCCAGGCAGGTTGTAGCGAAGGCTTCATACGTGACTTACCTTACACGCTATTTGCAGTCATGAGGGTTTTAGCCAGCTTCAGTTAGAAAATTTATCAACCTGTTATATAACTATACACTTTACTAATATTCCCACTTGGTAGGAAGAGGTCTACGTGTGTGTGTCCACAATTTCGCAGTGAGTGATTCCTGCCCGCATCAAATCTACATTTCACCAGAAAGTCATTTGTGTATACAGAAAATTACTCAAAAGCCATGAAAAAATGAAAGCCAGAGGTTGTTTATGAAATTTGCCCAGTTCACAAAGATAAGGCAGTCGGGCTGTTTCATAACTATGCCGAAGAGAAGTAGATGCCAGATAAGCGGATGGAAATGAAAAGCTTTCAGTTCTAGCGATTCGAGAGTTACCTCCTGCTATGGAATAAGGACTAAAAGAGTACTACTCTGAAACATGCCGAGAATAAATTGCATTCTACGAGCACCGAGCTAATTGTAATAAGCGACTTAGAAAATAGTGTTAAGAATTACTAAACTAGAACATTTTTTTATTTGTATTGTTTTCGACATAAGTTACATGGTGAATTCTATCAAGACTGAGTGGTTTAATTATCCTTTTCTATGTGTTTATGCGTATTTTCTTCAATTTATTTCAAAGTGTATGCAAAATATGAAAAAGCTATCAAGGATAGCTTTCATGGCGAGGATTGCTTTAATATAACATAATGATGTCAGGTAGCTAAACTATTGCCCAATATTTGTGATTTTAATTTATTCGAACCTTATTCCTTTAGTTTAGCTAGCATTCTATTTAGGGCTCGGGATACAGCAATATTCATAATTATTTACACTAATAATAATCTTTAGGTAATGTGTTGCTATCGAATTTAATGTAATTATTAAAGGACTTTTATTCTCAACTCTACCTCCAACTACAATTGAACCTAGAACCTCACAATATGAGTCGAAGCTATTAGCTACGATTCATGAATGTCATTTTATCAATTCAAATATTAGCTTCATGCGAATATAGGTTGACACGTAACAGTCTCACAATACGTAGTGCGGCGCTTATCGTAGCTAAATCTGCCACTTGGTCGGAGGCAGTTCGTAGTACGAGCGCCAATCAAACGCCGCCCTTATCTCGGGTTCCGGCCCAGAGGCCCACAAAGCCTTCGGGAGGCCTAACTATCTGCTCCCTTGTCACTTTGCTACGACAACAGCCGAATCAATAGTAATGGTTTCCTCTAGTATTATGACGCTCGTAGTATGGCACTCTTTTGGAAAGCTGATCAGCGTAGTATAATATTACAATATAATTTTTAGCATTTAAAAATAATGACCTTACACATTATCTAATACCCTACGTGACATTAATTTGTTCGTAAATTATAAGCTGAAAGGTGACATTAAAAGTATCCGTAGAATTTTGATGTATGTAGTTAATGTAAGGAGTCTGCCTCTATTTATTATTATTTTTTAGTTATACATTTCTCGGAAACAGACAGGCATATTTTAATCCAAAATTAATGTGAGAGGTTTCTTTTGAATCGGTCCCAAAATCTTTCCAGGTAATTCGATTTTTGTTGTCGACATTAATTTGTTAGGAGTTCTCAGTACTCTTGGGTTCGTCTGATTGGATCTCGCTATTTTGGAACTCTTTTCAATTAGTTTCCCCAAATATAACCAGAGTTTTCTTAAACTATTTTTACGAATATTTGTCAATCTGTTATAATACTCATCAATTCTTCAACCCTCAGAAATCTCGATGCTGAAGCAAATCATTTTGCAAATCTACATTGCTAGCTCATACAGAGCCTTAAGTTGCCCATCATAACATTTCGTTTATCTCTCATCACATCGAACCCATCATGATCTTTTCGAATATCAATGGAATGTTTGCAATGCTAATGTGGAATAACATTACGCTGCGGATTTCATTTACTATCAGCTGCCGATACATAAAGATACTTCGTATAATCGAATGACCCCAATCGATGGCCTTCCTCAATCTCTCAGACCCATCCTTAGGGGCCACTTCAAATGGCCTCGGGAACCAGCGACACGTGGCCTGTGTTACCATACTGAGATTCTACAACCTAGAGGTCAGATAAGCTGGTTTCCCTAAGGCAGTAGTGCTTGGGAATGCGTGCTCCTTATTATTATTTGCTCTCCCAACTCGGCTGGTGTTTGTTTGCTCATTCGATTTGTGCTACTTATCTTTTTGTGAGCGATTACGTCGCGAGAGATAATGCCTGTTTATTGGGGAAATAAATATGATAGAGTGCTCGGGACCAATTCGATATTGGAATAATCGGTTTACAAACATCGATTGGGATAGTTGGGATAAAACGTTTGATCTTTGATCCGCATTCTTGTTTATTTTTTAGGCATTGGCCAAAGTTGATTGATGAAATTCACACTTGTGGTAATCTGAGATTGGGTCAAATCATTACCAAAAGGTATTTAGATTATGACTGTTTATATCAGTGTTACATTGACTCTGTTCATTATAATAAAATCCCATGATAGACAACTATGCCTACACATATGTTTCATTTGTATGTCTACCGTTCTGCCTGCTCATGTATCCCACTTTGTTAATAATAATATTTGGACATTATTACACCAATTGAACTAGCCCCTTGGTAAGTACATTTAAGACTTGTGTTAAGGGTACTAGTCAACGTATATTTAAGTAATTTATATTTATTTTATATAGATAAATACATATATAGCATATATAATCAACGACCAGACTGGAAAGCAGTAGAAAAGCTTTGTTCTTAACTTTGCCTCCACCGGGAATCGAACCCGGGACCTCAAGATTAGCGTTCAGGTCTCTAATCGCGCCACGGAGGTCGTGAAAGTTGGTTCATTCTGGGCATCATTGGATATAATGAGCTGTGAGTTAGGACGATGGCTGTGTTATCATATGTGTATAAGGTGCTCACAGGAATACATTGAACAGATCTCTTGCCTCTGGGTCACGCCAAATACCCCATATGGGCGCACCCAGTTGCAGCACGGTGCTTTCCCGAGCCTTTCGGGCCCTCAACCTTATGGCTGAGGAGAAGAAAATATTTTTATTTACTCTGGGCGAATTCACAACAATAGGAGTTTTATAATCATCACTACATAGTATAAAACAAAGTCGCTTTCCCTGTCCCTATGTCCCTTTGTATGCTTAAATCTTTGAAACTACGCAACGGATTTTAATGCGGTTTTTTTATTAGATAGAGTGATTTAAGAGTAAGGTTTATATGTATAATAACATCCATTAAATTGTGGAGTAGGCTATATGTTTTATACCCGTGCGAAGCCGGAGCGGGTCGCTAGTTAGTTATAAGAGGGATTTGTAATCAATAACCTTTAAATCAAGTTTTTTTTTAGTTTTTAATAAATGTATTTACTCGATTGCATTAGGATAAACTATAATGATAGATGTATGAATAAATAAATATATATGAAAGTGTAATCATATTTTTTTTACTCTTTTTTGTCTTTCTGTCGATTGGCTAGAGTTATGAAAAAAGGAGTAAAACTATATTGATTAACTGGTTTCTGACCAAATGTAGTTTAGCATTGGAAGGATTCTGCGAATTCGTACTTGAGTGCATAACATACAACTCGACTGTAAAGGCCCTGAGTTAGATATTGGTTGTTATAGGATTTCAATTTTGTATTATTTACTGATGTGGTACATGTTATAAGGGTCTTTTTTGGCATATAAATGTATAGGGAAATCATTTTCCGAATTATTGAGAATAATTGATAGTGAGAATTGTAATCTGCATTTTATTTACTATGTGTGACAGATTAACAAATAAATTAATAACTTTAATTTAACCCAAAGTTTTGACCATGTTGCATAGCCCGTGGTCGCGGGATGAGTGGCATATCAGCTAATGTCTTTATTAATTTATCGTGATACGAACCGGTCTCACATATTAAATAATAAATCGTGAGTGCTTAAATTTTGTAACCTTTATTGTCAGTTAGCTAACAATTACATACATTCATGTCATTTTATCCCTTTCAAGATGGATAGAAACTTGGCGATATAATTTGTCCTAGGTCACTTTATATCATAAATATTAGGATTTTTATGTCATATAGGATAATGGTGACAGGTTACTAAGCTATCACGCAATAGATTCTATTTGCTCTTAGACCCTTTGTCGCCTCTTTCGACACTCTGGGTTGAACGACAGCCAGACTAGCACGGGATAACAAATAGTTAACATTGATTGCATTAGTAGTTAACGTTATACATCAATACATTTTTCTATACAACATTGTTCTTTTAGAGTGACCGAATACTTATCTCCCGGCATGTGCCCAATTCGTCAGTTGAATAATCAACAACCTTAATGGAACAACAGCCGGAGCCTCTTTTTCCTGTTCATTTCATCAGCTTTGTTTTGTTGAATGAGGCTTTCATTTCAGGTTTACAAGCCTCGCATTTGATATTTTTGTAATGGACATTGTTAACGTATGTTCAATTATATTTTGGATTCCACGTAATGGAGCCTGTGTTTCGTGTTCGTTTGCATTAAAATATATTGTAATATGTTAATGAAAATTTTAAGAAATGTTTTGCTTTTATTGGATGGTAGCCTGGCCATCATAATCATAGTTCTTATTTTATTTGATGTTTTGCATAAACCAGACTATGTCTTTGAAATCATTTGTTCTAACCACCTATTCTGGTTTTAGAAACATAAGTGTCAATTCATGTTGCTATTTCAAATCTACAATTCAGTAAGTTACAATGTCAACCTTTTTATTCTTAGTTAGTGGCTATAAAACCATCACATCTTACAAGTGGTCACATTTGCACACTTGTTAATAATTTATTTTTAACCTTTTTCCAAGTTGGTTAAGCCAGGGGCAAGTTTCAAGAGCCGCGGTCAGGTGCTGTGCTCAAGTTGGCCAACTTAAAACTTAGTTTGATCTCGTTAGAAGTTGCGCCTCTTTTTGTTACAGGTTTTTTGTTTCTCTCACTCGTTCGACTTTTTGCGAGACAAACTCTTAATGGCTTAACAGTACGTGTTGTCAAACACTGGAGATGCACCAGGTTTATAAGCACGATACATACATGTTTCGGATGTAGACAGGGGATTGTCATGATCGTATTAATAGTGTAGTTTAATTAGCAAAGTCATCAATAACGTTTACTCGTCTCTAATCCCTTGCAACGCAATTTAAAGACTAAATAACATGTATTGTTTAAATGTTAAAATAACTAATCAAAAAAATGTGTAGATGAGCACTCAATCTTTGCAATAAAAATTTTTAAAAACATAATAATATTATTATTATCTTTTTAAAACAGAATAGCATGTGTCAGAGAATGAATGAGAAGGTCAATATATTTCAGTGAGGCTCAAGAAATTTTAGTCAAGATCGTTAGTAGTTGGTAGTTGCGATCTACATTCTTTGCTTATTCAGTTGGGCCGTAGAATAATGAATACACGTAATTATATTGAAAATAAGCGTATTGTATCAATGTAGGTCAGGCATAGTTGTCGCCAATCGCCTGGATGCAGGCGCCGAAAACAAGGCAATAGTGATGGGAAATCAATTCATAAACATCGCGTTTTATTAGGGAGCCCATCACTCGTAAAACGAAACGACGCCGACGGAGCGACGCGAAACCTCACGCCCGAATATCGATATCGATAACTGCTCTTGTTTACGAACGTAATATGTGATTATTAAATTCATACACATTTCAAAAACTAATTTTGCTACCAACTACTTTGAAATCTGGGAAGTTAAAAACCAAAGCTTGGAAAGGCGACTTAGGGGTAAATTGTAATTTCATATACAAGGTACAAGCTTTTTATAAAACGTTTCTATTCCTACAGTTATAAAACAATGTAAAAATATTCTATCGTTCTCATTTTAGTGTAGGATTTTTATTAGACTTTTACACATGTACGTTAGTTATTAATTGGTTCCAATATTGTTTCCCGCAGTGACCTGGCGCAGAATGTCCAATAAAAGTTTGTATCCGATATTAAAAGGAGCGCTCTCGTGGCCCCTGCCCGCTGCAGAGCATGATTGCGTCAATGCTCAGGCGGTTATTGTTATTTTTCAATCTGGCCTCTGCGAAGGATCGCAATATCCATATTTATCCGTTGCCATGGAGATCGGACGCACCCATTCATATACGACTTTTATGTCCGATATTTTATGTAACATTAAATGAGAGTAGAATGGAATGAAACCATCTTTTTTCGTTGATATTTGAGGACGTTCAAATACTCAAAATATATTAATAACATTTACAAGCATTTAATACATGGATTCTTAGTAAACTGTAATTTCATAAAATCAATAAACTATAGACATATGTATGAAAAGAAGAATAAGGTGGGGAGTAACAAACATTGTGATGGTGGTAAACATTTCTCAGAAAACGTCATATGTACTTATTACTTCTTTCGTTCGTGAGGTCACACGTGCGTGATAATGAGGCTTATTCATCACGAATGTCATATTATAAGTTCTAATCGTAATCCCTTTCACGGTAGCTAGAAATTTGTAGAGCTTATGCAATTTCCTTTTCTAAAATAACGTATTGAAATTGTGTAATCAAAAGAAATCGTTTAGTAATTAGCAACGTCAATTACTAATATGTTGTACGATGTTACCGAGTTTATATATGTTTACCGAGTTTTCGATTTATTTCATGCATGTTGAATGAAACGACATATTGTAACTCCTTTTCTTAGCACATCAATCCTTTTTAGGTGGACAGAATTGAGCAGAGACAATTATATCTTTTAGGTCTCAATTATAAAGTCTCCTAGATGTAGGAGATATCATAATTGTGTTTCAACATTAAACCAAATGAGGAGCGAAACGGCCGCCATTGGGCGCGCAGGCCGATAGCGTAGTGATGGGACATAAATTCATAAACATCCCATTTTATTAGGAAGCGCTCAGTCGTAAAACAGAACGACGTCGACATTGCGATGTGCCGGGGCAATCGATAGGCAAACGAGCTCGTAAATATTTGGTTACATCACTGCGATATGCGGAAAACAACCTTCCAGCCACACTTCATGGACTAAACTCTGTAAAAATTAGGATGTTGGGGTAAACTTATTAAAATAAACCCTTTTAGATATCCTTTGTTGCTGTGAAAGGGGAAGAGAATGTAAGCTGGGTTTCCAAATTCTTCATCAATTGAAATGCCCAACTAAGAAGTCTTCTAACGTATTTTTTCACCGTAACTAAAATCATGACAACAAATGATCGAACGTTTTTGTTCACTGTGAGCACATACACGGTTAAAACAGGTGTCGGTTTGTACAAATGGTTCATTGATTATGGAAAAATCTTTGCTGTAGAATGTACATTTGAACGTAAACTTATTGAAGAGAAAAATGCATTCAAGTCATCGTTTCATCGGTTAACCTCCACTCAACGCGTCAGGAGGCCTTCACGAACACTGACCTATCCCAGAGCATGACGTCAGCACCCAATGAAACAAATGAGAACAGAAGGCAGACGAAATCATACTCAATTCATTGGTCAAAGCATATTATTCAACGCTAGTACATTTTTATTGAATTTCTCGGAAATTTGAATGGACAAATGGAGAAAATACTTTATTTCTTTATTTCTGGATTTGTTCGTTTGAAGCGGACCCTTTCGGGCGAGCGGAGGCCCTGCGAAAACAAATTTGTTTTCTGTGGGCCAATCTCTCGGAGAGAACCCTCTCGCGTAACTTTCAAACATGAATTCGGTACAGGGACTGCTCTTGATAATGCTAATAAAATGAAACGAATTTGCGACGTTCAGGAATCAATGAGCTGGCAACTTTCTTAATATTTGGTTACACTCAGTCGGTTACGAGCACAAGTTTCTCTTTCAATATCGATTAGGAACCAAATAAGTTTAATAGGGTATTAAATTGGTATAATGCTTTCGGGTTTTTTTCCAAACCTTCGCTATTTTCCGATCTAAGAAAACCTGTTTCATTTAATTTATATCGACACACCAAACCATTTAAGTATACAATTCAATACATATTAAAATTTATATGAGTTAATTTATAAAAGCCTGTTGTTTGTACTCTTATTCAAAACTACACCTTGAGTAAAATATGTGTTTATTAAATCACTACATTGTATAAAACAAAGTCGCTTTCTCTGTCCCTATGTCCCTTTGTATGCTTAAATCTTTGAAACTATGCAACGGATTTTGATGTGTTTTTTTTAATAGATAGAGTCATTCAAGAGGAAGGTTTATATGTATAATAACATCCATTAAATAGTGGAGTAGGTAGGTAGGTCACCAGTAAATAAATAAAATTCACTTTATTCACAAAGACACAAGGCCAAAAGTAATTAAATTAAAGAATTAGTATTAAAGAAGTAATTCTAGCAACTCATTATCCAAACTACCAATTCCATACAAAGTAACACGCGTATGTAAATATTGACATGCTCTGCCGTACCTACCGGGTAAACATGCCGAGGCTGGGCCCATCCGTCAGCCGCACTCGATCAATCATGGGCGAGGGCCCTTTGCTTTGTGACGCGATGACCGTTCCCTACAAAGGGTGTTATGTTGAGGTGGAATGAATCATGTTTGAGATCGCGCAAGATTTGTTAACGTCACGCAAGGTCATAGTTTGGGACTTCAATATGACGTAGTGTGTAATGCGCTGATATACCATTGTGTGTCCGAAGATCTGTCTACTTTTAACGAGACACATATTGAAGCCTTTTGATCCGGTTCGGAGAGTTATCAATTATGAAAATTACTTTGGTCATCTTTATCGCAAATTTAAAATCTATCGTTATATTTTACAAACAATATAAATAAAAAGACAAATTGCTATTTTTGTCAAATAAAACACCGAATCCCAACCCCAAACAACTCATTATAATCGAAGCACAGCGGTGCGGAAGTATCGACGGAATATTTAATCAAAACACCATTTCGCTTACAAAGTCTTTTCTTGCCCCGATATGAATCTGAGTGGAAAAACAAACGGAAGGCGCTTTAAACACAACAAGGCCTCGCCTCACCGGAAATGGCTTAACTCACCAATCGGAATGGGAAGGAGGAATTCTTAGGTGCCTTCGCATGTATGACATTTATGAAACGTTTCTGTATGTTCGATAATGTCAAAGATAATAACGATTTATTACATACATTCACATATTATACAGCTCATGATTGTCTTTCAGAGTGTACAGAATTTTTATGTCATAATAAATATATTTTTAATATTAATTTGGTATAAAAAATAAAATTCCTTTTGTATATTGGTGACACATTGCTATAACTTCACCTAATAATTTCATTGAACCATTGTTATGTTACAAAATAATGAATATGGATATTAATCATAATTCACATTAGACAAATCCATGATCTGTTTCTTTCTGTAACTAAATAGGCGTGATGAGTATGTTAATTGAATTAAGACGAAATATTTTATATCCGTTAGTTAAATTGCAATATACTATAATTATTCATAAAACTTCTTGTATCTATCTATCTATCTAAGTGTAACTTGACATAATGTATAGCGACTAAAAGCTTTCTCTTTAATTCAGAAAGTTTGCGCGCATTCTGTATAAATGGAAATTAAATATTTAAATGCCTTAAACTCAATTTAATGCAGAATTTATCTAATCGAAAGCACTTTATTTAATGAGTAAAAACTAAAACAATTCAAAGTAGCAAACGAATCAAACACTGAGAAAAGCAAACGAGAATCAGCTTTCAAACGATTGGAAAACAAAGAGCCTTATTCAAGTAACGTCTAAAAACTCGGAGCAATTAAAGTTAAAACTAATACCGAATGACTGTTTAAATAAACAAAAGTTGCACGGGTTAATTAAGTCTAGGATTCCAAATTCCTGCAAGTAAAGTCCATTGGTAAAGAAATACGTTTGCTCTGATTTTTGGGGAGGCTTCGGGAGGGATGGCCGGGTCAGGCGCGCGCACGAACGCCGCCAGTCGCCTCGCAGCCTCCGCCGGGGAAGCTCTGCGCCCCTTCGCAGAAATACGCGAGCACTTCGGCATACAGCTGATCAAAGTATTACTCACTTGACTCTTGTTTGAGGACTGGTATGAATTAATTGCAATAAATGTTTTTCAAAAAATAGTACGATACACATTAGTAATGTGAATTAAAAGCTTAGGACAGTAGTAGGATAGACGGTATAAATATTTATCTCCTTCGAATAAAACTAGAGATAAAAAAGTCGTAGCATAAATACTGAAACTGGTTTAATGAGTGCTACGACAGGTGTTCCAATTATAGTAGTAGTGTTTGTGTTAGTTAAGTGAAACAAACAAATTCAATATACAGTGGATTCACTTTGAAGTTAAGTGATCAAAGGAAGTGAAGTTAAGTGGGTTAATTAAGTCCTTGTGAGTGAATAATTAACCAAGTTAAATTGAAGGTGGGTTTCAACTTATTTCTCCTTTATTATTCACTCATGCTCAGGTTGTATGTGTGACATCTTTTGTGCCGATTTTGTAACTGAGTATCACTTTGGTAACATGATTTGTTTGAGCTGTGTTCGTGTTACTTTATTTTATTCAAAGATGAATTGGTACAATTATTGTAAACATATCTTTAAACCTATTTAATACAAAGACATACATTTTCGAATAGCAGAGGAGACACTGAAAACTAAAGAATATGAAAATAAATTAATAAGAATATAAATATAAGATTATGTTTTTATAATTTTTAAAAACATAAGATACAATGCTTCAGTGCCACTAACCACCACACAGTTGACACGGAACCTTTTGCAACTTTAATTGACATTTCATTTAATATTCAGCTGGGACGACATATCTCGAAACAAACATTCAAGTGCATGCCAATTGTGTTGAAGCCAAAGCCTAGGCCTAATTTGCAGTTCTGAACGTGTCGCATTAGCTGTCGCCGTTGATTCCCCATTCTGTTTTTGTATGTGCCAAGACGTGCTCTCTGCCATCCATCACATTAGGGCGCTGACACCATGTCGGGAATAAATTACGAAGCTTTCAGCAGCTGCAAGATGTTATTAACAGAGCTTTCGCTACAAGTGTCGAGCAAGGCTTTGAGTATTAGATAAACTGTAAAAAATATGATTATCCTGCATACATTATACACGTACACTCGCTAAAGAAGAATTAGAATCCCAATCATCTCCGACCTTAACAAACCACAATAATTTGTCTATTGACATCTCGTAAAATTATATAGTATTATTGCATTTTCAATATCAATTCATTGCATAATAAATTACATGTTGTTTGCCAATCCCAAATAATTGTTTCATAATCCTAATAATCGTAGTGTAGGATGCCCCTGCTCGGTGGACCGTTGACCTGAGAAAGGTCGCCGGTAGTGGTTGGCTGAGAGCCACGACATAGGCTGATTGTGTTGTGGTACCCAATGACATATATGTATGTAATATTACCTTCAAACCATCTCAATATGTTGAAGATGTCATGAGGCTTAATATGGTAGATTGACGAAAGGGATATACGGGTATAATATATGGGTTGATGGTTGGGCGTTTATGGAGAAGTTGCCCCAATAAGACAAATGACTAAAGTGTTAATGATTGTAAAAGTAAGTTTTTAGTTTTAATGCTTCAGTTTTATCTACATTTCTATTATCACTTCTTCATATTGAAAAAGGATCCGATATAAACACTTGGACAGGAGTATGGATGTCAAAGAAGGTCTTTTGTTTATAAAGAAACAAATAGGGATACGTCATCATTGTATACCCGTCTGTAGAGTAACGGCCGCGATGTTTATGTATATATATGTGAAGCAATACGACTAAACAATTATTTTAAAATCTCAGCCACTAATTGCAAAACTAAATTCAATTAATTAGAGAACAATTAATGTTATACCAAAGCCTCGATTCGTTTGCAATTAATTTGTTCTAATTAAATTATCTCGATAGATTAATCAATTCAACATTTGCATTTGTAGCTTTTATTAAAACAATTATACTATAAATATATATTAACAAAGTAATTGAATAATTCTCAATTAGAGAACAAATTACATAATATTTTCATCTGATTCTTAACAGAATAAAATTGGATTAAAATAAATAAATTGAATTAGTTATTTATTTTAATTATGGCTCTACGTTTGCTGAATAATGTCTCCTAGTGTCATAGTATAGCCAAAGTGTTTATTATTTCTAAATATTTATTCAATGCAAAAGAGCATGACCATTTCTTATTCAACAGATGAATAAACATATTATTGTTTCAACCTGTTCACCTCCGCCATAACACAACATTTCACAATGCGCCAACACGTATCTTGATGCAGAAGACACAGTTACAGCTACATGCTTAGTAGGGATCGAACCTTTAACATGCTGCTCTCAAATCCAAACCCCAACTACTGGGCTACATCCGCTTATAATAAATAGGTCGAGAGGCTGTTAATGAACTCAACAGTTATAAGTTTGTTTGCCAGGGAAAATTCACTCAATACCTTCGTGTTATTTGAAAATTTAATTGCCAATGTAATGTCATATTGTTTCTAAGAACAATTAATTTATTAGTAGTGCGCCTTACTAATTGAATCCAATTAAAATTTAATAATTATTCTTGTTAGATATTAGCTTTGTAATCAGATTGCTTATATTAAATTTGGCTAAATACTTTCGGCGATTAGCTCCCCACCATAGCCGATATACCTTTATACACAACTTACTTCTATATCCTGAAACAGGCTAAATATGAGAAGGTTATTCGGAACTTTTGTTCGGAGAACTCATCTATTACGAACGTGAGTGTAGCATGTATTCTCATACATACATATACTTGGTACTTCAAGTACAACGGTATCTCTTTTAGAGTGGACTGAACCTTGAAGACATAACTTCAACTCTACAGTCATCGTATCTATATGTTGACGATGGTAATAATATACTCGTAGATTAATAGTCCTCATGATACATTTGGAATAAATGATGAGACGGAATTGCTAATCGAATAGTTTGTATCGTCTGCTGCTTCTTACGTTATGCTATAAATAAAGCTATAATTTATTCTACATATAAACGCCCCTCCTAACACGGAACTGCAATAAATAAATCAATGAAATGGTATGTTTAATTCGCCATTGACCCGCATACGACTGCCTCCATTTGCCGCTAATAAGCCTTCATTGAGCAGAAAACGCGGCTGGTTATCTGCCGCATTAGGCAGGGTTAGCAGAGGCTCGCATTAATAATAACGAGTCGTTAGAGCCAACACCACTGGCACCGGCGCAATTGATCTTATCTGCAATTACAATTAGGGCGCCGACTACCCGCCCAGCTCACTGCGACGAACAGGATATAGTGGCATTAACATACGGTACTACGTTTATGGGAGATATATTATGGAACTATTTAGGGAAAATATAGGTACTATTGATTAAGAAAGTTAAGGCTTGGAGAGCTGTTTATTATAGAGTATACGTCGTTACTTATAATAAGGCTAAATAAAAGTATAAAATAAATATAACTTTCTATACTTTGGAAGTGTATGAGTACAATGTAACAATTAGAATTGGATAATTAGAATTAAATTAATATTCATTATCGTATTAACTAACTCGATAAATATAAAAAAGTGGGATATATACTGACCGTGATATATACTGTACACATTCACATTTATATTATACTACTAAATCTTACTTCTCTCTTAGTCCTTAATTTACTTTGTAACGTAATTTCGCAGCAGAAATTCGACTACGAATGTTTATTTGCAAACCTCTCCAGAGTTCCGTAGTTGCATCAAGCCCGTGATTCGTAGCATAGAGCGCGACGTCTGCTCTAAACAGGTTACCAATGCACGGTCGACTTAATTGAATGTAAATCAAACTGCTAATGCACACATTTCGACTGTGGTGGCTAGTACATCGCATAATGGATGTGAACCGTTCCGCTTTTTGTCTGTTCCCTATTACATATTTATTTGTTTTCATGGTTGGGACAGAAATTCAATTTAATACGCATTTAAGTATTTATTTCCATAATTATTTGGTACAAGGTTACTAACTCCTGTTTGTGCATTTCATATGTAGCAAATAATCATGTCTCCCAATAACTTTTTGAGTGTAGCAAATGTATTATTTATTTACTGAACATAATTTTAATGCTCAATTGTTTGCCAAAATGTCCGGCCGGCAAAAGCATAACCTAAGAATTTCTATGCCTAAGAGTCTGCCCTTAACTTCGAGGACAATTAAAGTAAATCACATGTATGATTTCTAAAAATAGCCTTAAAGCAGCTCTAGTAGTTTCATTGGTGGATCGAACGCAATCCATCGTTTCGAGGGTCGCAAAAAGTGCCCGGAGCAAAGGCCTCGGGCCATTCAGCCAGAATGGACCGTTTGACGTTAAGGAGCCTTATCAAACGCACCTTATAAATCATGCTCCACTGGGGCTCGTGGTGGATAGCTCGCTCATGTGCGGAATGGAAATTCAGAAAAGGAATAATAGATGGAGCTGCTGATCGCTTACAACATTACGTAGATGCGAGCGTGGTTCAGTACTTAAATCTGAAGGGGCCTAGATCGTCAATAAAACATGTACCAACAGACTCAATACGCAATTTCCTTATTTCCTTCTTACATTTAATATAGCACTTGAGCTTGAAGTGTTTTCCTGCCATCTTAGCTATGAACAATATTCCTTAATGGGAATTCGAAGAGGCTTTGCAATAAATTTATGAAACAACAAGAACGACAAATGAGTATTGTCTTTTTGAAAAGTTCAATTTGTAATTTTCATCGCCATGAAACGAATCAAATTTGATAGAAGGCTCAGACGCCTGCCTCCTGCAATGAATGAAGTGATTTAAATGGATCAGACGGACAGAGGGCGCTCGCGACAACCAAATTAGCCCATCAATTGGAATTTGTTCGCCCAACAGACATTAATTAATAAAGCGAAGCACAGATTGAAGACCTGACACGTAAATAACACACAAGTTCTTAAGAAAAAGAGCAAGTATTTTTCCATTCACTGATTTTTGTTATCATTCAGGTAGAAAAGATTTGAATCGACCAACTGTTAACAATGCTCTCCCTTATTCAAGCACGCATTGTGTATGTGTAACCTAGAGTTTTTTAACTTTATACCTAAAAATGCACTAAAGCGTTGTCATTTTAAACAGTAGTCGCGACACAGTACCTATAAACATCATGATTATGTTTACTCCCTATACTCATATCATCTTATCTGAATTCAGAGATTAATCTTCTTCTTCATGTTACACCCAACTATACAAGTTGTTATGGCATCGGCATGGAATAACAGCGCTAGGTTGCTACCGTGTCCTTATTTTTACGCTGTTTAATGGGATATTTGTATTATTTAAAATTACTCGTCCCATATGAGTGTGGGAGTCTCGTGCTACTGCTTAACTGCCGTTCCTGGCATATCATAGGAGACGACTAAACGATTAGGAGACAACGAAATCTGTTAATGATAGGCTAGCAACCTATCACCAAAGTTCCATATAATATCACAACTCATGCTAAAAAGTGACCTTGGAGATATTATCATCACCAAGGTTCGATCCACCCTAAAAGTAATCAGAGGACTTGAATGTATATGTTTGTATTTAAGAGTGTCCATAACTAGCGAGGCACCTATAGATATGTCGTGTATTTTTCGTAACGTATTAAGGAGCTCATTACTCAGCGTGTTATCGCGTAGGTGAAGATGACGCGGCGGCGCATACATTACTCCGCTTTCGAATCTGGGTCATGGGGATGGCTTAGCCAGGGATTCCCCAAATACACTTGCTTAAGATCCTACTGATACCTCTTCTATGTTTAGCGAGTGAGCTTCGTTTATCCATAGAACTGATTCTAGTTAAGGCAAGACGAAAATTGTATTATCATTTATCTGCATGCGTTTCTTTTTAAGCTTGAAAAAACATTGATAATTATATCCTTGTTCAATCATCATTTGATTGCATCAATATGGATATTGATTATTGAATAATCCAGTCAATTGGTCTACAGTTTCAATGATAATCCTTCAGTTGTTCCTTCCAAAAACATGAGCTAGCAAGTAAGTCACCTAGTAGACACTGTATTTCCATCTAAACCTACCCTAGTCACTAGTATTATAAATTTGCATGGTCCGTATACGTCAAATAGGATAGAACGATTGAAGTTCCAAGGACATAAATTAGATAAATTTTATTTTTAGTACCTTGTCCATATATTACATGTCAGATATTAATTGAATACTAAAGCCTTTAGTTTTTTTACTTGTTCTAACTAAAATATATGAGAAAAACCATTACAATGAAGATAGCAATCCAATCAGCGTGCAGTTTTAAATGGTGTCTCGCAACTATCTCAGCTAGTGGTGGGATGATAAATGGCGTCCAAACGCTTTATCCGTAAGAGCACGTAATCTATTATGAAAATGATTTCTCTCCAAAGTGACTATTAATGGCTCTAGCCACAGAGCTACGTAAGTGTCGACATGGCGTCACTTATTTTGTTAGTAAAAAAAATATAAGTACAAGTAAATATACGTATATTGTTTTTTCCTTTGCTAGTTAATTATTTTATATATTGTTTCTTCCATTCTTGTACTAGTCATCAATATAATCTTTCCTTCGATCTCATGCTTATTTATGACCTAGGAGACTACTAAGAGACTATGTTATGATATATTGGGCGATGGATTTGTAGCCTATCACTAACATTCTATTTTTATTCATAAAATAATGCCACGTAATGCAAGAAAGACAGAAAAATGCTATAGTTGTAATCCTACTATTTTATGACATTTGCTTATTCGATTCACCCTTATCATCTGTCGCTCGTACGCCCACTCGCTCTACGAATATCGTGCATTATCGATACTTTACATGAATATTCATTTTTCTTCACCGCTTTCCTTCATAAGTAGTGTGGGCGTAGGTTACTTTAAGGGAAAACACACATAGAAAACTATTAGAGGATCAAAAATTATAAAAACAATCACATTTCCCCATAGACTATTTAGTTATTCTATATACGAGTATGTGCATAAGGTACAGTGCATAACGCTGTTGTGGTTGTTTGTGTTTTATGTTTATAATTGTATGCTATAATCGTCAAACACGATGAATATTTAGAAAATCCTTATAGGGATGCACAGAAACTTAGTTACCTTTGTCTCAATACTACCGACATATGTACACACAGTACAGGGTTTAACTAGAAACTGTAATAAAATAAACTTTAGTTTTATAACTACAATTATTTCAAAACATGTAAGTAAATTGCCATATCTAGTATTACTCTGTCTATGGCCGTTCCCCCGCACCGCTCAGGGCAAGTGATGCGCTTTTTGTGAGCCTGTTAGGTGATGGAGCATTTTTTGCGCCAAATATTTGCCACTAACTAAACGCCGCTTTTGTCTACTTGGGGAAAAGGAGATCACTTCAGCTTATTAAAGTTTTATCTTAATACTATGGATAACGAACAGATTGGTTAATATTTAGGAAATTATTATGGTATGGGATTAATGACTCACCTGAGGTAATTTAAATGTATCTAAAGGATATTTTGAAGTAACTCATTAAATCGTAAGCAGTCTATGGATTGCTGTCTTACTACTACTATTTTGGAGAACACTACAAACATTATCGAAGCTTAGTGATTGTGTCTATATAACTAACCCATGCCCATAATATCTCTACGCTTCAAATGAAAGTCTTAGCGTGTTGTATTATTATTGTTCTAATGATGTTCCTTTCGTCCAACGCATGCAGGGCTGTTTGTAGTACCACTCTACTACTACTTCACTTCTCCCAGAAATAATTTAATTATGGCAGCACTTACCTGTAAACATTTAAAATATATTTTTTGTAATGTGTTTTATTTGTCTTTGCTGACTAGAAAAACAATAATTTAGCAACATAAAATTCTCCTATAAGCTATGAAATCGTTACTATTTTAGGTGCTTTTTTAAGTAATTTATCTTTTTATTCATTTATTGTATATCATTTTGTTTATTTTATGCTAAACAGATAAGCATTCGTTTGAACCTTTGATAAGCGAGCAAACTCTAAAATGTCCATTCTAAAAGACTAAAACGAGAGCCAGAAAAGCGTGAAAAACGTGCGTATTTTAAAGTAAGCATGGCGATAAAAGAGCTACATCAACGTCAAAAATCGCTTTCAGAAAGCTTTTTGTGAAATAAGATGACGAACTTAATTTAATGGAAGAGCTTTCGAATCGCTCTTCAGCTGTTTACAATGGCGTCATTTAAGGAGATTGGAGGGGCCCTGTAAACAGCGCTTAACAACAATATTCACGCCACCCGCCTTTCACTCCGTACCTAGGACTTCATACTGTTTAGCATAACATGTAACATTCACAACCATCTACCCTTGCGGGGTAGTGTGAAGTGTGTCTGTCTTTGAGAGTGGGGAGTTAAATATTCTATCACTACCTCTATAGTCAGCATCTTGTGTGATACGTAGTAAACCGTATCACAATTAACAAGAAAAACTGTACGTACTGCATAGAATAGACAGCAATAAATGGCTGCCAAATTGATTAAAAATTGAAAACATGACTTGTAATAATTAATATATTAAAGTAAAGCAAAATTATTTTTTTTTGTGAACAGATGATTATAAACGAGAATGTAAGCTTTCACAACAGTGGTACATATCATAGCCACTGATTTCTAAAATTTAATGATAATTATTCATTAGATATGAACATAAAAGCTTAATGAAAGGAAAAACATCACAAACTATACGAGCACCCATTCCGAGTTGTACGTGTCTGCTAGTGCCATCTACTGAGAAAGTGTGAAAACTTATTCTAAGAATTACATTTAGAAAGTTGTTTTACATAAAGTTTCTGGGAGGCATTTATTATGCGTGTATGATGTTCAATATTTTTTTCCTCATAAAACGAATATTAATGTAAACCTTAATTAACATCTTTATTTATACAAAAACCTGATCTTGCTAAAAGCGTGAGGATGCATTTTGCCAGATGACAAATATGATAAAAGAAGTACGCAACAATGGGGATCATTCTTTTATTATATATATATATATACATATATATATATAGATAATGATATGATATACACATGTATATAAAAAATCAGATTTTATCAAATGAAAAATACTGATCGCAAAAACATGTAAATCTATAATAATTCTTAATGAACAATGCAGGTGAAACCTCTCTCAATTTGTAAAAAAATATATATAGATATGTAGCTCGTGTTGGATTCTACTACTAACGACCTCTTGTGTTCAAATTGTGTAAACCGATCAAATACAAAAATGTTAAAACTTAAATTAATATGAATAATATTTTCTAATATGTTCTAAATTTTTTTACTAAAATGTTGAAATACTCGAAACAGATATTTTTTCCTTTATTCTTTATCATATTCACATAGACAGATATAATATTTAAATACTTACCAATCACCTTATGACTACTGGAGAAGAAAATGAAAAATAAAGTACTTATTTACTGTTTTACGGTACATGTTCCATACCATTGAATGCCCACTATAACATACATATTTAGGTTTAGCTTACAGCATATTCTATGTACTTTGATACAGAATATAGAACCTCGACGAAATATGATACTTTAAAATGACTGATTGTGTAAACGCATAAACTTTTGTCAAAGAGTTACGATATAATACAGATTACAGACATCATATGACATAAAATAATTAAACTTAACTATAATACAGTTTAATTTATCATTTATATTATTTATAAATTGGTACAGAAACATAATACAATCATAACATAAACACAATAGAAATACATGTTGGTTCTAAAAATCCAGATTGTCATCCAAAGCAGTGTACACAACTTCCTAAACTTAAAATATTAAATACACTGATTACAACAACAAAAAAAAGAACAAACAAAAGGGCACAGAAAAAAAGAAAGTGACAAAATTAATAATTAAATACGGTAGACTTAAAATATCGTTTGCCATGTCTGCGTTCAAAATAACTTCTTATATCTCTTTGTCCTATCTAACGATATGTCGCATATAATGATAGTATATTATGATTTCAAAGACATAGGATTAAATACTCCATAGGCGTGTAAAAACGCAACTAGAAAAATAGGGAAAAAGTGTATGTATGAGATGCTATATTATACTAAGTCGTCTTAGATTATGTTATTAACAAGTAGAATGTTACCTGAATTTCATTAAAGGTAATACGTAACGCCCTCTGTCAATGTTATAGCACAAAATAATAATATTTAATAACGTATAAGTTTATTTTCAACTCTTAAAATTGTATTTAAACGAGTGTTTATAACACCTATAAGCAATACAATAAATTGTAAAGTATAATAATCTCATAGTAAAAATAATTAATTATGAAGACAGGTGATATAGTCTTTGGACTGATTAATGCCACTACATTAGAGGTGAATGAAGTTCTAGGTTTTTTTTATGACACATGGCTGTGAAAAAGCACAAACCATATAACGATAAATATCTAATTGACGATGGTCTTGAAAGATTTGTTTGTTATAATTGACTATAATATACAAATTTGATTGGCAATTATAAGGTCTATCACAAACATTACTATATTGGAAACTTATGCTAGTGCCATCTCTTTTCGAAAAATGAAGACAAAGAAAAACTTGTTTCAAAAATGTTAAACCATAATATTTGGTTGCTGTAAAACAAATTTCTAAGTACGATAGCCAACTACTTTAGGAAATTGAGTATCATTACAGCCAACAATAATACGTATAGCTAAAAAGATACACATCTGGAATTACTGCCCTTTTAACACTGAAGGGTGAAAAATAAACCTTTTACATGAATAGATTAATTTATTTTTCCTTTAATAAATAAGGAAAGAGATTAAAGTATTATGTGTTATTTCTATTGTTCTTGTAAAATGGACCATATCAAACAAAGTAACTTCGATACTAAACATATATTCAAAACCTTTAATCTTTGGGGGCCTTTAATCTTTGGAACCTCGGAGACATGAAAATATATCCTAGATCACTATTGAACATGAATGTTGGGGTTGTGATGGGTTGCTAGACCTTCGCTCAATAGAATATATTGACCTCCTTGTCCCCGTCAACGACTTGCCGAAAAGAATTGCTGTAACTAGCTTAGGAAATAAACTATTAGATATTAACTGTGATATTGAAGAACAGGAACGAAGAAATATTTTGTCTCATGAATTGAATTAGAAGGACATTAGTATCATTTAATTAATACAATATTCATGACAATCATTAAATAATGTCAATTAGCCAGCCCATGACACTTTCAATATAATCTTAAGTATTATATTTTAACCTAAAAAGATGGCGTTACTAGTATTAAGGAATTTCGCGCTACCTGTATCATTATTTAATTTAAGTGATTCAGCAATTCATACGTCAATATGAATATAATACGTATTTTTAAATTTCTGGACGTTGGTATTCTTTCAAACACCAACCATATTTTAAAAAAACTCGAAAGCATTTTATTGGTCTAATATAATAAATATGTTCTATAATTCTAATTCATTCTAATTCTCGTTAAATCCTACATTACCACGTTAGTGTTACAATAAATGATCATACTAATGATCAATGAATTTTGGCGAAAGAAAGTGTAGTGGGAACATTCCAATCCCTATGGATCAGTAATACTCGTAGTCAGTATGTGTGTACGGCTATAAATTGGTTTGGAGAGAGAGAGAGAGGCTTGGAGAGAACATTTTCTTAGATACGGCAGCAATTTCACAAACCTCTGATCACCCCTCACAGAGATTGCGGTCATGATGCTTCTAAAGTGATTTATATTGAATGCGTTTAAAAAATTTGGTTAATAATAAGACGATGCATGTCTTACGATTTACCTTGACATCAATGATTTACATATTACAATATGTTCCACTCACAAACGTTTATTTTTGAAGGAGTGTCTAAGAAGCTAATGTGGTTTGTCAGGATTGAGATAAATGGGAATCCGTGATCTCTGCGTACCTTTCTACAGGGAAACGGGCGTCATTTGTATGTATGTCTTTATGTTCCAAGGTTGTAATCAAAGCATTTTTACTTTAGGCGTGATGTTCATAATTATGATATTATTATATCAAGAATACAATATAATATAAAATGTGACATAAAAGTCAATCATTGAAAAATAAACTTTCATTCGTTATTGTTTTATCAAGTTTCAGATATTGACAGACAGTATGATTATATTTAAATTCCCTTTATTGGTGAAAATAAGTTTAAGTTAAAATATTAGCTAACGCCACCTATTTTATTAAAATTGAAAACTAGATATATCTACCAATTGACTTCATTAGTAATCCAAAAGATAAGGACGCGAGAACACGCATCAAAATCTTAGAGCACCGAACCCGAAACTAAATCAGCGCAACACTTTAATATTTCTTGGAGCAAGTTACCATTTGAGCGGTCTTTTGAGGGACCTAATAGGGGTCCGCCGGGTAATGCCTGAGCCGGGCATAAGGGCGGCGCTCCACCGGCGCCATTACTACCTAATGGCCACTGAGGCCGCTTAAGTGGAGATGAAGCCTTAACAAGACGAAGGGCGCATTAATTGGCCGCACTAATCGATTTTTAACTACGCACTTTCTTCATAAAGATTCATACAGATATATATAAATTATCAGTGTTATCTAGAACGGGCAATGCTGACTAGTTGCCTATAAGCTAATATGATAAAGAAGGCGAATAAATGTCCTGGCCTAGTCTTGGACGTAAAAATAATGCTAATTAGCTGCTATTCTTCCCGGCTTGTCGTAGGAGGCGACTAAGGGTCTATGAAAAAAAAAACTAATAACCAATGTTCTATTATGAGATCACAACCCTAATATGCATACTAATAAGTATCTAAGAGATATAATATATCCGAGGTTCTTTCCGCCCCGAAAGGGATTAAGGACGTGCATGTATATGTAAAACGCCTATGTATAAATTACAGTTGATTATCATAATTGTTCCAAATCAATCCCTTACGTTACGCTATATTGTTCGAAGAAATCTTCCTTCAAATTTGTGTCCACACTGAAAAAAGTAGAATGTGTGTATTTTTTTTATTTATCGTCTCAAATATGTTTATTGACTAGTGACATTATGTTTACCTCTGTTGTTGAAAACGGGCGTGAGTGCTTTTATTGATGTCCTGCATAGTGTTGGCAGCTTTAGATGCTCAAAGGTAGTGTGGCACAAAGGGCTAACCACCCATTACGTGCTATATCCAAGGTTTTTACGCTACAAAATAGTTGCACTGTCTTTATTTTTTACTTTTATCAACTAATCTTTGAACCTAAAAGAGTTTTTTTTCAGTAGTTCAGTTTTCTTATTTCTTTGAGGTTTAAATGTTAATATCCAAAATATTATCTTTTATTTGTAATTTATCTCCAAAACATTTCAATGGTATAAGAAAATCTTTCGAAACTGTAATAAGAAAAAAAAAGTTTACTTTCATCGTAAATGCATTATGTATAATGATTATGGTGACAGACTAACTACAGTCATCAATACCCAAAGTATGTTTAACCCGTGAACCAATATCCCGCCCTTGTTGTAAAACACGAAAACATACATTGCGCGTACTGTAAAATATGTTTTAACAAAACATTCTTGTAAAGCAATTGAACTAACCGCTCGGCGGCGCGTGCTGGTAAAACACTACTGACATCTATCGTGGCCTGAACTCTAATTGAAATACAATGACGGCACTTTTTGGCCGCCACATGGCAGCAGTGATGGGGCGAAATGAAAAAACGATGCCTTTGTTTTCCACTTAAGCAAATGGCTCCGTGGGCCTCAGGCAATTTGCCCAACAGATGGAGAACATTTTATGCCTCTGTCTGGCACAATAACTTTGCATGATTCGAAGATATTCTGTAGGTACCTGAACCGTGGAACAGACATTTCACTGGAGATACTAGGAGTTTGATTTGGAATCAATATTCACTGTGTATGAAACAATCTCGGGCTCAATGAAAAGATTTACTCTTAAATAATTATTTTTTGGCAATTCACTAAAAGGAAATGAATGATGATTGAGTAACACAATAAATAAGACTTTATAATATGCCTTTACACACATATATTCACACTTCTACTTACCTAATGGGATAGCATGAGACTATTGATTGCCTTTACTTGTAGTGATACTATAGTTATAGTATGCCCAAGGGTTAATGAGTAGATTAAAACAGAAAGGCCAAAAATAATAAAGAGACCAAAAAGACCAAGTAATGAGAAATTAAATACTTACCAACCTAACAATTAAATTATTATGTAAACGACATCAGAATAAGTGAAAAAGAAAGAGGGTAAGAGACGTGGCAGGGGGCGAAGTCTCGTCAGAGCCTTGGTGGACATCTCGCTCCCGTGTAACTCATTTCCAGAACTTCATCTAGAGTTTTTTTCGTGTCAAGTCTATTTTCTTTCTTGTTTTGAGTTGGCCCGAGTCCAAAATAATGAGTTTTTAAGCTCATAAATAATTTGAAGTCAGCCAAGTCGGAGTCCGAAGTTGGTCGGAGTTTTTGTGAGAATTCTTCGCAGTCCTTTTGGTTGCGAATTCATGAAACATTTTGCTCGCGATGTTATTGTGAAAAAAGTTTGTTGTTCTTACACTCCGCTGTTTGAAGACACAAAAGTGTTCTATTTAATATTGCTGAGGATTTGTGGATTGCGAACAAATTATACGAATGAATATAAGAAACATGATAAGATATAATAATATGTATTTTACAGAAATTTTAATTAAAAAACGACAATAAAACGGAACCAAAGAGATTGCAAGTAAACAAATATTTGTGCATAGTTTTAATTTTTGTATAAAGAAATGTTTTTAATTTGTGATAACTATTATTTATTAAATTAATATTTACGGTTATTTTAAATACCTTGCCTTATTGACATGAAATGTAAAATATTTATATATGAAATATATCTTCCTCCCCTTTTTCCAACTAGTTGGGGTCGGCGCATGTTTCTTCAGCCACTCCCATACTTTTCATATCGTTCTTTACAAAAATACATAATCTTTTAAAGAACTCATTAAACTACCCAAACAACAATTTCTAACATTAAGAAGAAAATGCATTTTAGAATTTGCATTTTAATATAATATTTAAGTATAATACTAAAGTAATGACCAACAATTAACAAGTATGTCAACTCTCTGCTTCTATCGTGGCCCTCACAATTACCGTTTTAGTGGTCCTTCGAGCCGTGACGTAGAAGGTGTAACAAGGCGAGTGAGCGCACAAAGGCAGCTCGCATCCGCCTCCCAATTGGACAAGCAACAGGAGAGAGACAGTTGGGAATCGCAAGGAAATTGTTTATCGACGGCTGGTTCGGGGAAGCGAATTCAATTCTTTCTCTATGACAGCTCTATCTTTTGTGCTGCGCCGCTGATGTATGAGAACGCCACTGCCCCATTCAGGCCAAAATGGAGCACTTTAATATGAATAACCCGCGACTGCCAATAGGCGATGTACAAAGCCAAATTCCAGACACGCCTTTGACATTATTCATGTTATTTGGAAAGAGCGAACGGGATAAACATGATTCGGATAGATTTTATTTATGGTTTATTCAATGCTTTTGGATTTTATTTGAAGTACGGGAAATGCAAAGTTACAAGAAATATATGTAACAGATATAAATCAGGTATATAAATATTATAAGTAATTCATATGAAATCCGAAAACATTAAATAAAGTTTATTTAAAATCTTTTAAATAATTAAATCCGATGAATTTATTACTGGCAATAGTTTTAGGTCTCCATCAAATAAAATATTACCTTGTTAAAAATAACTTATGTAAAATTGAAATAAATCATTAAACAATGTAATCTAATACACCTTTCTTTTTGTTACAGATATGATCCTTCTGTAAAGTCAACTCCACGCTTTCCCATTGGTCTAAACCCTGCGCGTTGGATTGCGATTGGCCACTTAGAGCCTGGGCAGAGGGTGAGCTATGTGCGCGGAGGCCAGGGGCAGCTAGGCCATGGGGCGCACGCACGGACTGCTGCTGCAGCTCATCCTGCACGGGATGTGCCTGGCTGCCACCACGCCCACCAGTGGTACGTACCAACTGACATCTCTTTATTTAATATCTAACTTTTAAAGAAAGATTACATACATACATACACATCACGCCTGATTCCCTGTAGAGGGGTAGGCAGAGATCACGGATCCCCATTTGTCCCGATCCTGACAGACCACTTTCGCTTCATTGACATTTATACATCTTCTCATATACTCTCAGTAATTATAGGTACACCTAACGTCACCTTTTTTCAATATAGCGCCTATCTGACTGTTATATGTCTTATTAGGCCGGCCCCTACGCAACCGCCCTTCTACTTCACTCATATATATTCCTTTTGTCAATCTACTATCATTCATTCGCATAACATGTCCAAACCATCGAAGCATGCTCTTAAAGAAAGATTATAGTGTTATATTGCCACTAGTTATATTATTATTCTCTATCGACGCGAGTGGCCTTAAAATTACTACCTTGGAGACTGCGGAGATTGACACCCCAACCTGTCAGATTATTAAGCTGTTAGATTCCATAGGGATTAATGGTTGTGACACGTTTTCTTTGTTTGTTTACTCATTCTTGTATGTAAGTTAAGGAAGTAAATATAATGATATAAAATTTTATTTTTATTTGACGTCGTAAGTAAAATGATAAAGATATTGGGAATCTAATAGGTGATTGAATGGTAAACTAAGTCTTTTTCATAATTATATTCCTATGGTATTAAATATGTGCTCTCTGTTGATATATCTTAAGTAAGCAATAAGTTGGTGGGTAAAATGTGCCATTGATACCATTTGAAAAAATACATATGAAAAGGGCGTGTCATAATATATCTACTAGAAATATAATAATGTTTAAAACGGTGCCTCAAAACAATATAAATTATGTTTCATCAAAATTATTAAACAATATTTACAAGAGGTAATAAATCAAAATAATATCTAGATAAATAAAGTTGAAAATAGACTGATAAATATAAAATAAAATCTTAAAGCTAAATATATTTACAAATAAAATATATCTGCCAAATCACTGGCAGTGGCAGGAAGTGTCCCAAGAAGGCTGGTGGCATTTCCCCGTTGCACAGCTATGCTGATGCGCTGGGCGAAATACGCACCGGCCCTTGAGTTCCCGCTGGCCTCCACCAAACGGGAAGCGACCTCCTTTACAAAAGACTTCGTACTCGGACCCCACGGGCCCAGGGTCTCCACAGCAAAAGGTACAAAGTGATACTCAGTAGTAACACCGCTGTACTTTCGCTGCTTCAACGCCTCCGCACCCGAAGCCGCGTCACCCGCCCTCGTAGCCGAACCGGAAAGATGAGAAGGCGCCAGAGTATCGACGCAGGTGGCATCCCAAACCAACGCCCTCCCATCCTTCCAAGGAACCAATGTCATCCCATCAGGCCTCTTGCCATCATCCCTGAGGATGCCCACCGGCTCCAGAACCGCTGGAACGCTTATGGTGGCAAGAGCCCGGCGGATGACATCATTCAACCCAGCATGCCGAGGGAGGCGCCCGGCGCTCTTCTGGCACGATAGCCCGTGGTATCCCAGCTGATCCACCCACTTTCCACAACGACAGTGATGTGGCACATAGATCTTGGCGCCTAACCGCAACCCCACGCATACAGAGAACGACGTCCTGTCAAGCAGAGTGCCCGTGTGAACAGAAGGACACGCTTTTAACCAGTGCCCTGACTCCGGTTCAGCGACCGCCAACAAGCGGGCTCTCTCTGTAGGCAAAAGAGCAGAATTAAGTAGGTTTGTATGAACCTGCCTACAGAGAGCGTCATCCCATTGACGCTGCGAAACCAAAGAGTCGGGCAAACCAGACCCATCACCAGCCATTCTAAGCCAGACTTTTTTGGCTTCTTCCACCTCAGCGACCCCCGATGCTCCGGTAGAATTACTCAAAATTTGAGCAAACAAGTTGGCCACACTATGTGAAGAAGACAAAAAAGCTGGCAAAGCCACACTTGATGCACTACGTATGCCTAAACCTCCAAATCTAATAGGTAAGGAGGCTTGAATCCAAGAATGATCCTCAATTGGACAATTCAGAATTTCGCATAATGTTTGCCTAATTAAATTATCCAATTGAGCTAAATGAGATGGGTGTTTCCAAAGGTTAGTGCATCTTAAGTAATAAATAAATTTTGGAACAAATAAACAATATTTGATAATGACATATGCTAAATGAGGATTCATGTTGCCTAAAAGATGAGATGTTTCTTTAAATTTTGTAACGACGTTGGAAATGAATTGTTCTATGGAAGCGTCATTGATTGGAGCCCCTAGGAGGAAAAGAGAACCGTCATCTATTACTTTAATGCCCGGTGTCACATTTTCAAATTTAGCTAATATTTCTTGTTTCATCTAAATGCCAAGAAAAATTTTTTATGTCTAACGATATTTAGTGATTCATACAAATTCATATTTTGCGTAAATTTATTATGGATAGGAATTAAAAGGTGCAGGTCAAATGTAGTAGCCGGAGCATTCCTGGGGGATCGGGGCTAGGCCGGAAATTAATTCATTCCCTGAAGAAGCTGATTCGCTCCGTGCTGCAGCTAATTAGCGAAATTGAGGCATTCATTCGCCTGCCTCACTGCGCAAAGCGAACTTCGCACAAAGACTGACAGTAATAAGCATTCCAGCAGCGAAAACACGAAAAAGTTTCCCATTTTGCTCCCTGTTTATTCGTCAGATTAAAAAAGGTATTTCATTCATTTGCGAAAGTAATTTTATTAATGTTTTCTCCGCAAAATGTGGAGCATTTCGCCTGTGAGGCGCCTCCACGTGGCGGATTCTTTCATTACGCCGCCGCCGCCGCTATCTGAGAGCATAATAAAGGTGAACGTAACTCATACACATGAGGCTGCTAAATTTATTTCGTGAAGGGCTGTTACGTTTTACTTTGCTGAATTAACTCGAGGAAATTATGTTGGTTCCCAGGAATTTTATCCACCATTTGATCTAAATGTTACGTGGGCCTTATGAGGTGGAAATGTTGTATTACTTTATGTTAAAAAAGCAAAAGGAGAACCATTAATATGCGAGCGTGGGCTCAAGAGGGAATTTCATATTCAGATTTCCCAATACTTTAATTCGAGGGTCGTTGTTACTAAGTCTCGGTATGATGTAACGTATAACGGAGACACTGAAATTACGGGAATGAACGTTGTGTAACAGCTCATAAATAAAAAATAGCACATTAAAACACTGCATATTACTTTTACGTATGAAGCACTCGACTTGCTACTACGCTACAATTTGAAAACTGGTCTTTTAAGTACTTAAACAGAATAACAAAATCCATAGTTCATTAAAATTGTATTCGTTACAAACGTATGCAAGTACTAAACTAAAGAAGTGCACCACTAACTCTGCCCGTACACTTTCTACATTGTCGCTTCAGCGCGTAGTTCCCATTTTGGCCGCAGTGTATCGCGCGCTGTTGTGGGAGCGGAGATTGGGATATAAATTCCCGGGAGCTGGATCTCTCTGAATTCCCTATTTACATGATGAAGAGCACCTTTATGCGAGGAGCAGATATTTCATCTGCGATCTTTCGCCCGATAAATCTGTGTAAAGAGAGAATTATTTTTGTATTTCGTGTTCCATTCGCAGGTGGATTTGCTCCCTTTTGAACGGCGTTGACCTTTTTATTAAGCTCTTTATAATGGAACTTTTCCTTGCTAAGTAAAATATATAGGTGATAAGGACTAAAATTTTCCGTTCTTTGTATCTGTTTTCGTTTCGAGATAATACGAGACTTGTACAAAATGAATCGACGACGTTTTTGTCAAGAAGGATAAAATGTCATAGTACTTCATTTTTCCTGATATTTACAACTGAAATAAATATCTCTTTGTACTTTTGCTCATAATGTATGTTTTTCCTCGAAGCGATTAATTCCGAGATAAGCGCTAGCTTTCCTAGAATTCCCTTTATGTTCAATTGAACTCATTCTTACCTCCCGATACAATAAAACCTTCAATCCGCGTCCCCACACTCTCGCCCGCTATCTATAGATTAGGAGCGTATCAGTTCCTTTGAAGCCCAGAGGGGCATGAGCGGCGATATCCATGCTCATTTCCCTACAAAGATGATTTGAATATCAAAGAGCCTACGTTTTCTTTTCTTGCAGTCTTTGATAGAGTCTCATATGAGCTCTTTAGCTTTGTTCTCCGTGTTTAGATAGAGACCTTTGTTCCACTTCCATTGAACGCCGGAGATGCGAGGACGCCGCCGATGTAACCCCAGTGATCTACTCCCACCTACGATAGTTTTAGTTTGTTGTTGAGTTGTATGTAGTTTATGCGAAGCAAACTGTTTACTATTAGTTATGTACTTATTTTCTACCTTACTGCATTTGCTTTTATTATAACCAGCTTTTCATATTTCAAGTAAATTGTATGTGATATATATTTAACATCAAAATTGTTATGTATTCCAAATAGATCATTCAACGTACAATCATTTTCAATGTTAACTAGGAAGTCACTCACTACGAACATCTTATGTGAAAGCAGTTGTTATTTGCATACGATATTCATTAAAGGTGACAGTTTCACTGTCTTAAGATATTACACTTTAAGGGCCATCACTATAGTGGACCGGCTGCAAAACTTTAGATCGTTGCGCGATCAGTTTTTCTCATTTTGGCAGAATAATGGCACATTCACACGGACTGCTTTTGTTCGTCAATCGCAGAATGCACCGGGAATAATGCCAGCTGGGCTTAGAACTGCGCGTATTCAATATTTGACCTGGCAATCTTTTGAACGTAGTCAAACTGTTACGTGAATTTGCATCTAATGAAAATGTTTCTTGTTTAGTTCTAAGTTGTAATACGTATGTTCCCGATAGTTTAAGAGCGGTATAGTTGGAGGGAGCTAGACAATGTCTTGTAAAAATACTCGATCATTTTTAGCATTACTCTACTAGTCTGTTAAGGATGTAAACACAGTGCAAGCTTTCTTCCCAGTTTGTTGTAACGGGTCACTATGGTACTATCGAGTAAATGGAATCGTCCAATAGATGATGAGTCCATGTAGTTAGCAATATTAAGGGACAAACGAGATATCAAGTCTGCTTCCGATATTCTGTCAACCCAAAACAGCACTAAAGGAGTTAAATTTTAAGTATGTTTTAAGAATCTATAAGAACTATAATAAATAGTACCTAAGCTATACTCTGATTCTTGGTACATTAACTTTATATATTTGCCAACAGGTTCGTCTGACCAGGGAGTGACTCCAAGCCCCAGTGCCGTGACGTGGCCGCTGAAGCCCGAGGGGCAGAGGCCGGGGGCTCCGTACTTCGAAGACGTGTCTCCCAAGAACGTAACCGCTGTGGTTGGGCAAACAGCCATACTGCGATGCAGAGCGAAAAATGTCGGCAATAGAACGGTAAATAAAACAATGTTGATACAATTTTTACGATCTTATTGTGTAATATTTAAAGTCAATTTGGGTTTTAGTAATGATTTTCATAAATTTAAGGCATTGATATAATGGTATAATTTCATTAATTGCATTATCAATATATTTAATATTCAAGTGGCTACAATCTGAAAGCATGTAGCCTCATTCTCCTTTTGCATAACCTTCTAGGAAATGTCTTACACTGACTATGACAGCTAGCATTCCATCTCCATCCAAACGTAGCATGGTTAGATAAATAATCGTATTTCCACAGAGAAAGTCTCCTTTATAAATCGCTCAATATAATGATGTGGCCCCGAAATGAGTGAGCGTCGCTGTCGGCCCACAATGCTGGAGGGCATCGGAGCATGGCTCAGGCCTCGCCCAATAAGCCACTGACATTGAGAAATGCCATTCCGCCCTGACAGGGATTTGCTCTCTCGCTTACATTTGGGACTAACCGGCAATCATTGAACGACCCTGCCGAGGGACTACTCCTAAATGCACAAGTATAGACTCATAAAATTTGGATGAATTGTTGAATGTACCCTTATTTACACCTTGAGTGAAGTTAAAATTATATAAAAAATTATATTATGTCAATAAAATAAGACTGAACAAAATTGGCTAGTGCTTCGAAATCAAGGTAGATCCAGGTTAGATTTCTTAGGAAGCCAAAGCCGTAGTACACTGCAATGGTGTCATATCTGACTTTCTTACATGTATCTTACGAGTACTTATATGCTAAAAAAATCGCAATCTCCATTTGTCACTTGAACCACGATACTATGCAAAGATGGCGGCTCTATTGGTATCGAGCACGATGTTCAATTTCCTGATGTCACAGTTGTATACTCATTTTAGTTGCAGTATGAATGATCTCTGAGGATACCATTACGGCATACATGTTTAAGAGGTTATATTGGTTGCAGGTGTTGTGGATGCATATTCTGACTTCGCACGTGTATTCAGCTCCATGTATATAGGTACCAGGGTGCCATGTATGTCTAAGAGGTCCTATTGTTCGCAGGTGTCGTGGATGCACAAGAGAGATCTGCATATTCTGACGTCGCACGTGTTTACTTACTATTTCGCTCTATGTTAGTAGGTATTCTGGTTGCGCAAGAGGGACCTGCATACCCTGACGTCGCACGACGTACTCTTATTTGGCTCTATGTATATAGGTACCAGGGTGGCATGGATGTCTAAGAGGTCCTATTGTTTGCAGGTGTCGTGGATGCGCAAGAGAGACCTGCACATACTGACGTTGCACGTGTTCACGTACTCTTATTTCGATGTATGTTAGTAGGTACCAGGGCGCCACGTATGTCTAAGAGGTAGTTTTGTTTGCAGGTCTCGTGGATGAGGAAAAGGGACCTGCACATACTGACGTCGCACGTGTTCACGTACTCTTATTTAGCCCTATGTCAGTAGGTACCAGGGGGGCATATATCTCTGAGAGGTTGAAATGCTTGCAGGTGTCGTGGATGAGGAAAAGGGACCTGCACATACTGACGTCGCACGGGTTCACGTACTCTTATTTAGCCCTATGTCAGTAGGTACCAGGGGGGCATATATCTCTGAGAGGTTGAAATGCTTGCAGGTGTCGTGGATGAGGAAAAGGGACCTGCACATACTGACGTCGCACGTGTTCACGTACTCTTATTTAGCCCTATGTCAGTAGGTACCAGGGGGGCATATATCTCTGAGAGGTTGAAATGCTTGCAGGTGTCGTGGATGAGGAAAAGGGACCTGCACATACTGACGTCGCACGGGTTCACGTACTCTTATTTAGCCCTATGTATATAGGTACCAGGGTGCCATGTATGTTTAAGAGGTTGAACTACTTGCAGGTCTCGTGGATGCGCAAGAGAGACCTGCACATACTGACGTCGCACGTGTTCACGTACTCTTATTTCGCTCTATGTATATAGGTACCAGGGCGCCATGTATTCCTAAGAGGTCCTATTGTTTGCAGGTGTCGTGGATGCGCGAGAGACCTGCACATACTGACGTCGCACGTGTTCACGTACTCTTATTTGGCTCTATGTATATAGGTACCAGGGTGCCATGTATCTCTAAGAGGTCCTATTGTTTGCAGGTATCATGGATGAGGAAGAGGGACCTGCACATTCTGACGTCGCACGTGTTCACGTACTCGGGCGACGCGCGCTTCAGCGTGCTGCACCGGCCGCCGGCGGGCGACTGGGACTTGCGCATCGCGTCCGTTCAGCCGCGCGACGCCGGCCGCTACGAGTGCCAGCTCAACACCGAGCCCAAGATGCACCTGCCCGTCACGCTCTACGTGCAAGGTACCCCCCGCCCCTCACCCCACTTCTGCCTACTACATACCTCACTAAGCTACACTGCTCTGCCTACTACACTACTGCTCTAGATATAGGAAGATGTTTTTGGATTATGCTTTCTTGGTTCTTTTATTTCAAAACCATTAAATAACATTTTTAATTGGAATAAATACGAATATGTCATCCTAGATACATGATTAGGTATTTTAGTCATTTTTTCTACTTATGAAGTCATTTAAAAGAAAATATAGGGTTATATTTTTAAACTCTAAACTTATGTTAGTCTTTCGTTATTCACATATAACGAAGATCGTTTCCTTATAATATTTTTTTGGAACCATAAAAATCTTTCATCTAGTACAAATGAGCGACGTAATGCAAAGATGAGGGGCGAATTGAAAAAGCTATCAAAGAGAATGAAACAAATGTTGTCGGCGTCGCCATGGCAACGCACGGCCTCGTAATTGGGCGGAGGCGCGAACCCGAGACCCTAATGGCCCCGGGACTCCCGAGGCCTCGCAGCCAATCCTCCAGATTACGACAAATTGCTTCCTTTTGAACCTTATTATATCAGGGCATCTCATGTTGTAACGACCAAGTTCTGGTGCAAATAATTAGAAGGTTTAGAAAGGTGATGTTATTTCGTAGTTTTATTTGTTGGTATACAATATACCGCTAGGTAAAGATTGAAAATGTATAGAATCCGATTCAAAAACCATTTTAAAATAAATAACTCTAATATGTTTAACTGTTTGGAATAATATATAATATTGGAACAATCATTTATCTAATTACTATCTGTAGCCAACGTAGTCAGAAGTCAGTTACTAAACCAATTTTATTTGTACACGAATCTCGTCCCAAGTCTCGGTAGAACAGAAAATGCTAAAATAATAGTTAATTTAAAATTTCCTTTCTCAATTTTCTCCAAATTTTAATTCACTCTTTTTCACGCTTCCTTCAGATTATACGTTGCTATACCTATATCACTTTACTTCTACTTTTCTCTAACACTTGCACCACTATACCCGCAGTACCATGACAGTAGTCCCACCACCTAAGCACGTGCCTTTGGTTGCAGATGACTCCCCCCCCGCGCCCCAGGCCCCGCCTCTGTCCTCAGGTACCTTCACTTCTTTACTCCTTGCTTCTTCATGCTGTTATACCCCTTAGTTTGTAATTTTTTTTTGGCGTCATTTGGGGGAGGCCTATGTCCAACAGTGGATTCAGACAGGCTGATGATGATGAAACGTTTTGTATTGTGTATGTTTTTGTGGCCGTAAATAAACGCATTTTTATTATTATCACTTCTTTTTCTGTCATTCGTGATATTTTTTTATAATATATTAAGTAATTTTAGTCCCTTTATTATTAGTTCATGCTGGCTTTGTTATAAATGTTGCGTACAATGAACGAAGTTAATTTTCTTAACGAATGTACTATTATTATAATTTAATTAGATTATTATTAAATTAGATAAATTTTTCACTTGTGGTTCAAAAGACAGAAAGAAAACATTTTTATCTACTGCATACTTAACATATATCACATTTATATTAACAATATAATATAATAAAAGAAACTTTATGCAGTAAAATTGCTTTTAAGTAGGGTAACCAGCGATTCATAGTAAATATCCCACGAATTAATCAAAAGTGCAGATCATACAACATAAACTGTCGATTTAATTAGTAAAACGATGTTATCTGAGAAGGATTTTTTCGACGAAATTTCTCGCGAATCTATTTTACCTTGAACCTTCATTTGATTTTTAATTTCCCTGTATTTCCTTGTTGTTTTCTGATTTTTCTTAGATAATCGCTTTACAGTTGGAAAAGGGGAAATGAAATTCATTTAAATGATTACGTCTCAAGTAAGCAAAGAAACATCAAACAAAGGATTTTGCTATCTCAAGATGTTTAATATAAAATTAGATTTAGCGTTTTCCTGTTTTGACTTTTCTTTATTTCATTTTAAATCTACAGTCTAATTGTTAGAAATGGGCATTTCGTAAGGAATTAAAATAATTTAAAGCTGGTCTTTATTGAAATATATAAAACGAGTAAAATATAAGAAATTAACGCAGGTTACAAAGTACTCAAAATTATGATACTAATTCATAAAATGATCCCATTTACTTAACAAAGCTCCTGTTATGTAATGACGAGACATAAACTTAACTACGCTAATCAAGTCTTTGCTAATTTATTTTGTAAGGCGTTTATAAAGTTATTACATTACATATTTTTGTACGGAAAGTAACATAGTATGTTGTTCAACAGCTGCAGCGGCCACTATCCTGGGATCGCAGGACGTGTACGTGAAGAAAGGCAGCACCATATCGCTCACGTGCTCCGTGAACGTGCACTCCACGCCGCCCTCTAGCGCTTCTATAGTGTGGTGAGACATCCACCAGCTATCACCTTAAACTATACACCGTCACATTCACTCTCACGATCTTGTTTATCGTGTACAGAAGCAATACACCGAGTTCTATGCACATGAGAAGTATGGTAAAATTATACTTTGGGATATGTGACAGTATCAGTAAGGAATATTATTAATAGGTTTTTAGTCCTGCACGCAATAGATTCAATTTAGCCTAGTCTCGTGACATGCGAAACACAACATAAGTGGAACAGAAATAGCATTTAAATATAAGTATTAAAGTATCAGTTTCTCATAGCCTTTACAAAGTTACCATTAACGAGATTTTTTTTTTGATAAAAGAATACTTCATACAGTAAGTTGACGTACCTAATCTTCTTTGACCAGGTACCATGGCGAGTCGGTGGTGGACTTCGACTCCCCCCGCGGCGGCATCAGCCTGGAGACGGAGAAGGCGGAGGGGGGCGCCACCAGCCGGCTGCTGGTGACGCGCGCGGCGCTGGCCGACTCCGGCAACTACTCGTGCCGGCCCAGCCACGCGCGCCCCGCCTCCGTCGCCGTGCACGTGCTCAACGGTACCCACCCCCTCGCCTTTATTACTATATACAACCACTTTATATAACAAGTGTACCTTTGATTTATGCAAAGCTTATTGCTAACTTAGGTGGTTGGAATAAAGGGAGGTGGCTTTGGCTGCTAAAAGGCAATATAAAGAATGTAACGTTTGTAAAACAAATAATCTTCCATAGTAGCTTGATACAGGGAACAATAACGTATAAATTTCAGGTATTATTGTGTTTTTAGTCATCCAATCAGTTAGTTTTGTCTGCAGGGCTCGTAATTGGAAAAAAGGATAGCTCGGGCTGAAGGGATATGGGAGAGAAGTCGTCAATTGAATAATATTGCTATTTAATTTATATCCGAGACTCTGTCGTGTATATTACACAACATAAAGTATCTCCTTATTTATAAATATTGAAGTATGCAATTTGTTCTCAGGTGAGCATCCGGCGGCGATGCAGACAGGCAACTGCGGGAGGCTTCTAGTGCCCTACCTGAAGCTGCTCTTAGCCTGCTTACTAATCAAATTGAGTAACAGGTGATCAGTTCACTGAATGGGACTTTGCTCAGATAGGCTTAATTTGTCATTCAAATTACAAATATTCTTACAAAAGAACAGTGGGTTAAGTTGGTAAATGAATGTTTTAATTTCTTTAGAAATTCTCTAAATGTTAAATTATCAATTCTAATAATTTGATTGCTAATGTATATTAATACTTATCAAGAATAACCGTTTCGGGGTGTATTAAATAAATTGTGACGCACTGATCTTTATTACGAAAAATTCATTTAGATTTGTAATACAAACTGCATGGTTTTTTTATTATATTTATTTTGAAAATTACAACTAAATTTGCTTGTACAATAATTTAATTTAATCCTCGCATAATTGAATAATGAAGAATATTTGTAAATATAACTTAAATAAGTTGTAAAAATAATTCATGTAAGAAAACTTAAAATGTAAATAACCTTAGTAATTGCATCGTATTTAAACTGTAGAACTCACCTCATTTATATAATTGTTATTATTTGTTACTTACTGTTGTTCTTAGAACTTTGTTGTATAGAGTTTATGAGATCGTATTTAAATAAGCAATTCTTAACCAAAGGGCTTGCCTAGGAAAATTGTAAAGCTTCATTAAGATATACAGAAATCTATTTCGTTGACATATTATTGACATGTTTTTTTACAAGCCTATCACTTATTAATTTATTTAATTTTGGATTATGATTGTGGGTTAGTAAGTATGGAGAACCGTCACGTCAGGTCAAATAACCTTTATTATTGATTAATTTGTCATGTGTAAATAAGAAGTTAAACACAATTATTTTCAATTTGCATATAATTATAATTCAATTAATTGTTCACTCATTGTTTTACAGAAACTGGTTGTGGTTTTAAGTAGAGCTAAATTATTTAAACTATGCCAACAAATTCCTGAAAGTATGCAATACTAACGTGGAATAATTTTATACTCAGCATCACAAAAACGGCATCTTGAAGAAAACATTTGTAATTGTCAGAAATAGCGGAGTTACAGATATATGATAACATTAAATGTACTTATTGCCCAATGACAGCACTTAATTTGTCCTGTGGTGTTTTCCCAGTAATAATGTACAGGATAATATTTATTCTGAAAAATAGGCAGATTTCCTCGAGTTGTTTTTGATAACTAATATGTTTACCATTTACTATATTTCGAATTCAAGTGATGCTGGGTGTATATATTTAATAAATTCTGGTTCAGGAGTAATTCAAATACGTACTTAGATAAATAAATAATCTAGATGTTCCCTAACTAATGCGTAGAGAAGACTTATTTAGATGAACTGCAAGGGGATGTTTTGTATTTTGTAAATAACGTTATGAGAGACATGTGAAATACAGTATGTACGAAAGAATATAACGCATTTTTATTCAAAACCAATTTGCCTCATATATTATGCACACACTCACATACATGTGTATTGAAGATTCAGGCATGGAGATTCCGTCGTAGAGGGTAACCAAGGGACTCGATACAAATGTAATACACTGGCCGACTTATTGTTTTACGAGTAATAACTTCGCTATCAATTCTGAAGTTGTCCCAAGGTGATGATGAGTTCATAGACTCTATAGATCTTTTACAGTCATCTCAATAGATATTTCAATTGTCAGATTAGTACAAAATTCACTAAGACATACTTTAATTTGAGATGAAGAACTCTAGTTAGAGCTATTGAATATTTCACACAAAATAGCAGACGCAGATACTGCTTACATTCCATTCAAATCCCAAATGAGAATACACTGGTGATAACAAAATTAAATAGTTTTGAATACTAGATGGCGTATCATTATATTTAAACATCATTAACGTCTACACAAGATTATAGCTAAAGAAAGAAGTCAAATCAATCTATTTCTTATTAGGTAATAAAATAATAAACAGTTAAAATAATTTTTCAGTGATATGCAATCACTTTTAGTGGTCAAAGTAACATACGTACTCTTTATTACTTCTAACTCTCCCGCAGTATTCAGAGGTTTCAAAAAACACGAACAAAAGACAAGCACGTTTACAACTGTTAACCTTTGGGTAGTCAAAGGTTCAGGTTTCCATCTCCACAATTGCGGAGGTAGTAATTCTATGGCCATCAGAGGTTTCAATACCCATTTTTGTATCTACTAAAGTTTTATAGCGAAGACCACGTTTGACAAGCTAACTAGTATCCAACGTCGCAGGTGATAAGTCCATCACTGGTCACGACAACTCATGATTAGCTATTTAAAAGATACCACAATATATTGAGTCCTCTCAATGCATTGCCTCTTATACAATTATTGGGATTTCCAACTTATGATCTAAATACATATATCATGAGGATTCTTCCAGCCAATTCAAAGATGAATTGCATCAACACCTATAATATAACACTATCCACAGCATTACGTAGGGGCCGGCCCAATAAGACATATGACAGTCAGATAGACGCTATATTGAAAAAGGGTGACGTTAGGAGTACTTATAACCGCCGCATGTGTATGAGAAGATGTAATTGAGTGTCAATAAGTGGTCTGTTAGGATCGGGACAAATGGTGTGATTTGTATGTATGTATTCACAGCAAACCACAGCTACTTACATTCCTAAAGTATCAGACTAGCACGCGATAAGTAACGTTTTAATTTCCCTCGTCTGGCGTTCGTGTGCTGAGGCCCTGCGGAAGGCATTAATCCTTCGCACAACATTAACGCTAAACCTCTTATAAGTTAATGGACCAACGTGAGCTTTTTTTCGCTGAATTTTCCCTTGTGTGTGGTACTGAGATATATGTAGGCTAAGCTGAAATTACAATATTGCTGCTCATAAATATTTAATCATACACATCATAGACGATTTTGTAGGCAGGTTTAGGCAAAGATGATGGGTTTTTATAATAACCAATCCTGACTAACTAATTCACTTCATTGCTTCCACACTTATATGCATACATTCACTGCATACACGGATAAATTGAGGTTACTCTAAGGTAGCTTATATGAAATTAGGTCATTAATGGACAACAGACTGATGATAAGCATCGAAAGCCGCCACTCGTCACTTTTAAAAATATAACAGTAATATATTATGAACACTGCTAAAATTTTCTAGTATTTTAGTACGATCAACACGTTGGGTAAAAGATAAAGGAAAAGGCAGTTACATTCTATAGAAGTTGCTGATTAGGATGTGGCGAACATCAAATTCATTCGTCGTAGCTCAGTCGTTGGGGCCATAACTCTGTATCAGTGGGTACAGGTTGAAAGCTCAGAGCATGTAAGCAAGCAAGGTAAATCAAGTATTCTGAGTTTGTACGTACGAAATAAAAATACAAATTGCGAAATGCATCAAATACTACGGCGAGGTAAGTCATGGAGTGGTAACCTACCTATTACCACTTGTCACATTGAGCACTGACTATCTGGTCAACACGTGGCTTCGAGGTGGCTATAAAATTACTACTTCCGCGATTGCGGAGACGGACATCCAAACCTCTGACTAACTACTTTGTTTTGTTTTTGTTCATTCAAAATTAATAAGAAGTCTGTTAATCCTGTATTATATTTAGCACTCAAAAGAAAACGAACCTCGATGGCAGAAGCCTCTTTCGATGCAATTAGCTCGAGTATCACTTTTCAATACCAGTATTTACTGGGAGCGCTAAAAGCAACACTTACCGGTATTAAGTTTCGAAAAGTCTCTCCTTTTACATCACGGTAGCAATTCCTTTCGAAGAGGTCTGAGGGTTGAGTTTCTACCATTGTAATATATACATAGATAAATACACATCACGCCCGTTTTTCTATTGAAGGGTAGGCAGAGATTACACTTGTACCATCGTCATATGAAGATATTTTACGGATCACTAATCAAATACTGTGTACCCGATCTATGATATTGTATAATAGACGCGTTTTACCTGAAATAAAACGCATATTAAAATACTTACCTTACTGGAAGCTTTTATATTGAGAGGGCGCTGTCGTTTCCGTCGAGAGTACCATATGCTTTGTCTTTTCCTACCTAGATTTCCGGTTATTGGTGGCGCCACCTGGCGAGTGACCTCGGAAACTAGTCAAAATAATTTTCCGAGCACATTTTTTAAAATTCATTGGCTCTATATTCACCAGGCAGAAATAAAGTGTAAAGCTTCCAGTAAGGTAAGTATTTTAATATGCGTTTTATTTCAGGTAAAACGCGTCTATTAAACTACTTGACCGTTACTGGAAGCTTTTATATTGAGAGACTGTTTGTTTTCGCCTGGTGACGCCACCTATAGTATGGCTTTACTTTTAGTTATTTATGATTATAGAAATATTAGAATTCATATAATTGTACGAAATGAATAAAACAACGCCAATGTGATTAACATATTATACTGTTTACTATAAATGTACAAATTATAAATATTTATCAAAAATATATTATTTGTTTGAACAATACAGATACATGAATCATTTGAAAACAGCATCAGAATATAATTATTACAATTTAAATCCATTAAATTCACACGAAATTCATTAAGAAAATATGTAAAAAATTAATCCAACGCAATGAAAGATTGAGAAGTACAGCCTTGAGAACAATCATTAACAATCACATTACGTTTATAATATTTGTGAAAAGTATCAGCTGACCGCCAATTACCGCGAGCTAAGATCTCATCAACTGATACATTTTGTAACCAACTTTTAGAAGCCACTGCCGATCGAACACTTCCAGGAGAAGCAACGATACCAGCTTCTTTAAATATGGTTTTCACCCAGCCCGCTATTACCGTACGGGAAGCAGGCTTTGCTTCACCTCGAACTGTGATAAAAAGATTATTTGATTTTGATAATTTTCGTCTTTCATTTAATAAACTTATTGTCTTGTTAATCCAAAAAACAGGGTCAAGATTTCTATTGTTTGGATTTGGTGTAAATTTCCAACTAGACTGTCTATGTCTCTCTGAATCAGTTTTTGAGCCGAATTCTGGTATTAAAATAATATGATTGTCGGATTTACTACAATTTTCTGAATTTATCCTCAGTAACGTTAGGTCGTGAACTCGACGTCCCGAACACATAAGTAATAAAATCGCTGTATGTCGCGATACTTGAAAGAAATTGCTTAAATCTATTTTAAATTGAGATAAGAAAGAAGAGAGTTTATCAATATCCCAAATTGGTGTTTTAATATTCTTGGGATTTTTGAGGGCAATCGACTTTAAGACATGTTTCACTAAAACATGTGAACTTAAATAACTTGAACTATCCGCGTTACAAAGCGTAGAAATAACCGATTTGTGTAATAAAATAGTATTGTACGATAATTTATGAACTAAAAACAAATCTGATAAAAATTTTGCCAATTCTGAACCTGTAGGATTTGAAGGATTTACACAATTGTCTTTAGCCCACGAGATCCAACGTTTCCACGCCACTTGATAGGTTTTTAAAGTAGATTTACGCCATGAATCTTTTAACAATGATACTTGTTCGGTGTTCCATGAACCTACTGCCTCCGACCACCCCCACACTTCCAGACTTCGAGCGTGATCTCGTGAACCTGAGGGGGAGGTAGTCCTGTCGACGTGTCTATCAGATGTCTGTGTAAATTGGTCAATGTGAACGGTGCTTCGAGCGCCCGGGCCCTTAGGTCCGCTCGCCAAAACACCCTCTTCCAACGAGGAACTACTACGAGAAAGACCCCCGACGATCGGTTCAGGTAGTTGAGAACCTTGGGTACTAGGAATGGTGGTGGAAACACCCACGCTAGCTGGTAGTGCCATGGAACACTGAACGCGTCGTGGAATAGGGCTTGTCGATCCGTCAGATCCCGGGATACATAATTGTAAACAACATGGGCCGTCCCGGACGCGAACAAGTCTATTACCGGAGTCCCCCACTTTGCAAACACCATTTCCACACACGCCGGTAGAAGATGCCACTCTGAGGGTTGGCGATGCCGAGATAGATGATCGGCTTGATTGTTGTACTTGCCAGGGATATGGTGTATGCAGAAGTGTATCTGATACTGATCTATTAATTTGAGAATTTGGTAGGTTATGTTCGTAAGAGATTTTGATTTCGTACCTCCTTCTTTTCGCAGTTGAGCCACTGCTGTCATGTTGTCGCATTGTATCATGACTGAGCTGCCTTGAAGAGTGAGTGCCTGATCTTGTAGCACATGGAGAATGGCCAGTAGCTCCTTCTGATTGCAATGTAATTGTTGCTCTTCTAGGGACCAGCTGCCCCATAATGGCTTGTCGTTCAATAGAGCGCCCCACGCTAGATCCGAGGCATCTGTCACGAGGAAGTTCGTTGGAGGAGGGAAATGAAGCGGGGTTGACTGCTGACAGTTCTGTACCCACCACCTTAACTCTTTGCGTACTTCGCTCGGTATCAGGAAGTACTCTCGCTCTTGCCATCGTATCGAATTTAGGAACATTAATGTCTTCCGATGATTTAGTCTGCCTCGTGGGATAACAAAACTGGCAAAATTTAGCAGCCCTACTATACTCTGTATCTGTTTCAATGTTGTTTTTCCCTGTAGTAGTATTTGCGTTATTTTTTCCCTTATTATGTCGATCTTTTCTGTTGGTAAGGACTTTTGATTGATCCAAGGTAGCCAGATTATTCCTAGATAATTTATACTTTTCTGAGGAGTTAATATTGATTTTTCGATGTTTATTTGCCACCCTAATGTTTGTAGTAATTTCATCGTGAGTCTGACATGATTTATGAGTGAGGATGCACTCTGGTGTGCAATCAAAAAGTCGTCTAGGTAGACCAAAATCCTTATCTGCCATCGTTCTCTTAGTACTTGAGCTACCCAATTCGTTAGCATAGAAAATGTTTTTGGAGCTGTGCTGAGCCCGAAGGGAAGACAAGTCATTTGAAGAAATTCCTTGTCGAAAACAATTCTCAGGAATCTTCTTTGAGATTCCGATATAGGCAGATGGAAATATGCTTGGGACAAGTCGATTTTGCAAGTCCAGTCCTGAGGTTGCAGGAAGTCTGGTACTTTGTTCATATTTATGAGGTGGAACGGTTCGGCTTTGACATACTGATTTAGCGCTTTGAGGTTGAATATAGGTCGAGCTGACCCGTCGGATTTCGGGACCAGGAAAAGGGGGGAAATGAAGCTTAGAGTGTGTGGAGCTATCTCCAAAACACCCTGAGATTTCATTTTCTGTACAATCACACTCATTTCTTTTGACACGGGGGTTTGAAAATGACTCTTTGACATATCTGGGTAAATTAGAGGAGGTTTTTGATGAAAAGGTATGCGGTACCCTCGAATTAATTTTAAGATTATACTTGGAGCCCCCATCTTCTTCCATTGTTGATAATAAAGCGCTAACTGGCCTGCTCGAAACCGTTTCGAGTCATTCCTTTTTATTGTAACTAACTCCGGGTCTGGGTGCTCTAGAGGCATGCCCTCGCCCTCTAGTACTGTCACGGTTGGGCCGCGAGCCTCGGTTGTGATGTGTACCTCTCCCTCTTTGGTTATTGGAATGGAAAAACTGTTGAGGGTAGTTTTGAAAATAAGAATCACCCCGCGAGGGTGGATTATAATGAGAAGCATGCGAATGCATGTTACATTGATTGCCTGGTTCAATAAATTGATGATTTGTTCCACGGGATGGAACCGCAAATGTTCGTGCACCTCTCCCCCGCGAGGGGCGGTTAGTTACTTGTACAGTTTTAGCTGGTAAAGAACCAGCCGCCTTAGGTTGCCAAAAAACTTTGCGAACGCCCCCAGACCTCTCAAGTACTGATGTAAAGGCATCAGCTTCAAATATGTGCGTCGTCGATGGTGAAATTCTGTTAAGCGACGCTTTGATCAAAGGGTCACGGACTTGGCTCGTGATGGCTTCACGACGCATCTCTATAGTCTCGGCTCTATGGCCACACACTAATTGTAAAAGATCGGAAGAAACCTCTAACATATCTCCCTTAACAAATAACTCATCTACTTTACTGCTCAGATTGTCATAACTAACCTCGTTAGTTTTAGCCCAGGATAGCAGGCTACGAACACTCTCTTGTAAGGTAATCTTTTGTTTAAGAATGCAAAAAGTTATAGCCGCATAGGCTTTGTCTGCATAAGTTAAATGTCGAGTAGTGTCATATGATCTAACTTCTTCGTTCACTTCAAGATTTACAAACCCTGGAGTATGGTTGTATAATTTTTGGGTATCGGAGTACCTTATTTCAGACCACGAGGTATTGCCTAATCTTTGAACGTCTAATAGCATTTTCAAAAATAAATCGGGAGTTTTAGGAACAGAGGGTTCCTTTATTTTTGTCTTAATCTCGAAAGAAAATTCGTTATTCCCTTGATTATGCTCAGAATCTAAATTAATATTGTCCGGATCCAGTTGATTTTGCTCTAAATTTACTTGATCGTACAAATCATTTTCATCCGGGTAAATTGATACGCTGTCATGCCAGCCGTTAACGTTTTCGTGGTTTGCGGAAACTATTTGCCTAATTTCACCGATTTCCTTAATCAGCCTATTCATGGTAGCGCTTGAACGCTTAGGTTTTTTATTTTTATGCTTGCGAGACCGTTGTTCAAGCTCAGAAGACGAAGTAGATGACGTTCTTTTGCAACTACTACTAGAAGACGAAGAAGATTTACTGCGTTTCCTTTTACGTGATCTACCTTCGTCATCACGACGATGGGAGGTATCCTTATCCATTTCCAGGTTTTATAGATTTATCGTAAGAAAATCTAAAATACGTTAACAACTGATTTATATACGCAACCACTCTATTAACCGGCTATAAACAATAAAAGCAGGATTTGGGTTTATTAATTATCGAAATATGCAAGTATTACGACAAAAGCACGCTAAGCAAAAATAGTTCGTTATAATTAACGACCAGATATTTACACATATTCATTTCAAAAATACGGTAGACAAAAAGAAATTTCAAAAATATGTTCCTATCGAACGGCCAAAACCGTTTAAAATGTAATAAAAATAGAAGTACTTACCAAAAATTAAGCACGTTGAACAAAAAAAGTCACGTTAAATTATTCTGATTTTAAAGATTATTCCAGAAGTAGAACAATTGTACCAACCTTAGATATCAAATATAAAAAGAAAATTTAATTAACTTTGTAACGGTAGCAACAAAAATGCAGCGAAACTATTAACAGTTCTGCGAGAACTCGTTGCCGCGACGGAAACTCAAACGCCAATGAATTTTAAAAAATGTGCTCGGAAAATTATTTTGACTAGTTTCCGAGGTCACTCGCCAGGTGGCGCCACCAATAACCGGAAATCTAGGTAGGAAAAGACAAAGCATATGGTACTCTCGACGGAAACGACAGCGCCCTCTCAATATAAAAGCTTCCAGTAACGGTCAAGTAGTTTAATAGTTCTTATTTCATTCCGTTTCTTGAGTTTTAAGTTATTTAATCACGATAACTTTATGTAGGTTCAATTAGTTTCTTAAGGTGGGTGTGCGTAGTGTGAAGTAACGAAGAGCAAATATGAAAAGGTTAACAAATTTGAGACTACAGATTCGGCGGAACCTTTCAAGGTGGCGTTTTCCAGTCCCTATCATATATAAAATGATATTGTAAGCAATATCATAGTAAAAATTTGAATTTCTGTATTTAATAACGAAACACTTTTAAATGTATCTGTCCAAAAAATAAATCAGTTCTACAATCATCGCTCTTGAAATATGCACTAGTGACCTCTCATGGGGAGATACAACAAAGCTGCACCATCCGATTATAAGGGTAGGTGCCTTACTACTTTATTCGAAATGTCATAAATTTAAAGGCCGGTCCAGACGCTCCGTTTTGCACAACGTTTTAAATCCGCGCAGTTTTCAGAGCTCACGAGCTCAGTTATCGCTGCAACTGTGCAGTCCTCCCGACGGACTCAAAACTGCGCAATTTTTGCGGTCCACACGCAACGTTTTGTCTGCAACGTCTTGAACTGCGCAGACAAAACGTTGTGCAAAACGGAGCGTCTGGACCGGCCTTAATGATTGGCGAAACTACTTGAGAATGGACATGGACACGTATATTTACTTATTGGAATTAGTGACACCGCATATCAAAAACGCGCACGTCACGGTTTTCAGAGCTCACGAGCTCAGTTATCGCTGCAACTGTGCAGTCCTTCCGACGGACTCAAACCTGCGTAGTTTTCTGGTCCACACGCAACGTTTTGTCTGCAACGTCTTGAATTGCGGAGACAAAACGTTGTGCAAAACGGAGCGTCTGGACCGGCCTTAATGTCCTCAGGAAGTCATTATAATAAAACATACATACATATAATTACATACATATAAGAGACAACATCTACGCAATCACAATTAGCGTAACAGTATAGCATAACATAAGCATTGTGATAGCATTGACATGCAATATTGATGATTGATAGCCCATCGCACAATAGATTCTACTGACCATTTGGCCCTTAATGCTGGAAAGACAGACTGCTAGTTACATACATATAAATTCACATCCTTTACTCCCTTTCGGGGTGGACAGAACCTCACAGATATAAAATATCTTAGGTCTTTTGAGAATTTTGGGGTTACGATGCCATAATGGAACATTGGTGAAAGGTAGCTAACCCATTACCCAATAGATTCTATTTAACCGTAGTCTCTTAGTTGCTTCCTACGACATGTCAGGAGGAATGGCAGCTAGTTAGCATCATTTTAACGACCCAGACTATCACAGGACTAAAACGAGCATATTTAATATTCGCTATACATGACAGTGATTTTGGAGGCAATGGCATTTATTATTATTATTATTTATTTTATGTATAAAAGGTGATAATTATACTTCCAAAATTGCAATGACCACTAGTCTATTTCATCTACTATTAGGATCTTATCATATTCATATCCTAATAGTAAGGAATGATTATTATATTAATGTTACGACCCAAACTAATACGGAACTGTCTAATCTTTAACCATCATAGTGTGACAAAATACAAAGAAACTATTTGTTAACACAACGGATGTACGAGCATAGAAAACCGGTTTGAGTACTAAAGTAATATATGGATACTACAGGACTATGGATTCTTGGGTTATATGGAGATTCGTTATTCTATTTCTGCGATTTCACTTACAATCTAGTCAATATCGCTAATACTTAGACAGGTAAAATAATATTAAAACGAATAATTATCTTTTTCTGTAGGGTATTAAGGTCAATAATCGTTCAAATATTACAGTAGATGGCTCTAGTAGTGACGTTGAACTCAAAAGTGTTTCTTTTAAACCAGTTATTCCAGTACATTTTGAGCACATCAGCATCAATTATTTCATTCAATTCATAACAAATTAATTAACTCTTTGAAGAAAGCGAGTTTTAGGTACTTGTCTTTCATTTGTTTCGCTGGAAATACTTATGTTACTGTATAGTATTATATTATCTGTGCTTATATGATATTCATCTTATGCTTAAAAACTATATATATAGAACTACTTTCATGCTATTAGCTAAGTCTATTATATTGAGCCTTAACAACATAGTCATTCAAATTTTATAGGTTAAATAGTTACAATATTAAAGGTGAATGAATATAGGTGGGTAAAGTGAACTTCAATTCAATTTGAGAATTAGTTATATCGTTTTGTAACATACTTCTTACTATAACCACCGACTATGTAGAGCCACCATGTGCAAGACAGGCTAAAATGGGTATACTGATTCGTAATATTAATGATTTTTTTTATTTTACTTTATTTAGGAAAATGATAATTAAATCGTTCTCATCTAATCGGCTTGACGCTATACCGAGGGTACACGATTCAAATCCCGCTTGAGCATTTACCAATGGAAATGAAGTTTAATGAATTTCTATGTACGTTTTCGTAATAAAAATACATTTACGAAATGCAACGAATACTACGGTAAGGGAACCTACTCATTCCCCGAACAGGTAATAGTTAGTGCTTGTAAATGGCGACATGGCTTACCACCTGTCACATTGAGTACTGACTATCTAGTCAAAACGTGGGTTCGAGCTGGCCATAGAATTACTACCTTCACAATTGCGGAGATGGATACCTTAATCTCTGACTAACCCGCAAGCACCAAATCAAAACGAATGAACTTAACTTTCATATTACTGCTACTGACATCTTGTGTACAAATAGCGACGGTGTTCTAACTAACAAGCAGTTTTTTTAAATCACCTTGATGATTATTGATATTAAATAAAATAACTCGTAGAATATCATAATATTCTCTTAAAATGTAAATCTATTTAGTGTTGTTACATTATTTGTTATTATGATATTATTTGTTGTTCATATTAAATATTAAGTATAAAAATACATACCTCAAAACTATTAACTTTTGAACAAAAATCGGAATTTCAATGGAAAATATTCCATTTACAAAATTATATTATGATAATTCATATTATAAAAATGACTACGGGCTCAAGATTTTCGATGAAACAGAATAGGTTGAGAAAGACAAAACGTGAGTCTCTGTCACCTACTACTGACATCTGTGATCTTCAAAACGACCTTTTGGTTGCGCAGTTTTGTGTATCGCAGGCGCAGAGTCATAACTGTCTTTTGTGTTAGAAACTATCAAGGTTGTATGATAGATCCAATTATATCATAGAAATGGAAGAAACTCCAATAATAACTGAATCATGCTTACTTTTATAACAACACGAAAAATAATTTTAAAAAAATCTAAAAACGAGTTCAAAATAGAACGCCAAGTTTTTTATTTTTAGAGCCATGACGATTTCAATATAATTTTATTCTACTGTAAGTTTTCATCTCAGGTAGTGAGAACTAGGACCACATTTCTATTACTGGTATTAAAATTCTACTGTAATTAATATAAATGTAACTAAGATTTGAAAACTACGTAGAGGTATAATGTAAGTTGTTAAAGAGTAAACAACAGAGGCCGTAAGTACGAGTTTTCAGATCGTAAACAGGTGTAATGTAAGTAAAAACGCGAATTATTATTAGATTACATTGTTTAATGATTCTATCAAATCTATGACTTTGTACAAATTTTGTATCAATGTAATATTACTGTTAAGGTAATTATTCGTTTTTAACCACTCGAACTGTTCATAAAACAGTTTGTAAAAATACCTCTTTATACTTTTGTATCTTATCTACTGAAATGTTCAAAAATCAGCTAGCAATGTTATTTTAGTGCAGTTTATCGTTTTACAAACCACTTCTAGTGACATCTAGATATCAATACTGTTCGTAATATAAGATAAGCTAAATAAATAAAGAAACAATTTCACGATCATTGACTCTTGCGGAGTGTTATTCTGTGGCTACCTGAAAAGCAAGTGCTAATCAGATAGTTAGCACCTAACGTGACAGTTAGTCAGTCAGACTTTGACAGTTCCGAGGATTGAATAGGTTTTCTCTTGATGGTATACTTCACCCTAGTTAATTTATTCCGCTAATGTTTTTTATTGCGAAACATAAAAAATAAGAAAACTACATTTCCGAAACTAGCTCGCTCAGCTCAGCTCAGGCAGAATTTTTACCTAGAGCCAATCTTACATAGTTACGTTGACTTAAATATAACCTTTATATTGAGTATGATAGTAATATTGAAACCCGTGTTCGCGGTATATTTTACAATTTGTATATTTTAAATATTTTACACGATACATAAACAGTTCGTGCGACAGAGAAACTTATCTCAGTAATAAAAGGAAACATTCTTAACTATAATTTCAATTATTATTCATTTGGGTAACGTATTATATATTCAAACTAATCCTTTGTAAACAATATCAATGTATACGTAATTTAATAACGTACTAATCGCACATATTCTAAAATCGAGAACGACCTACATAATACTCTCGTATGAACTTACCTCAGTCACAAATATTACGGGTCGGCCCAATAAGACATATGGCGGTCAGATAGGCGCCATATTGAAAAGGGGGGATGTTAAAAGTAGTCATAACCGCCGAGAGTGTATGAAGAGGCGTATGAGTATCAATGAAGCGAAAGCGGTTTATCAGAAATGGAAATACGTGATCTTTCCCTATGAATCGGGCGTAATGTGTATGTATTTATGTATATAAGAATAGTTTACTAGTAAGCATAAGATATTGCTTTTACTACACAAAAATAGTATATGAGTAGGGATCATTCTGCCTAGTTCCTACTACGTGCAGTCATACAATACATAACACATACACATACATTTATTATGCAATATTCTCGTATTATTACTAAAGAAGTAATCAATGCCAAAACTGACACATATTCAAAAATAAGTTAATTTTACGCATTTTATCTTCTAATGTTATAAACAGGATTTGCCTAGATAATAAATAGCATTAGGGGAACCTCTTTTTAGCCCTGTCCTATTTGTAGCTCCATCTTGCGTCATGAAGGGGTAATTGTAGTACAAGGGTAGGATTAGTATCACGAAGAAAGCTTGGGAAAGCATTATATTTATGATAAGATTAGAAAAAGTAGTGCGTATTTGGTGAAGATTAAGCTATTTATTTTGATAGCTGTATTCACATGTATATTATTAATTAATGTATGAGAAGGTGTATGAGTGTCAATGAAGCGAAAATAGGTTGTCAGGAGCGGGACAAATAGGGATACGTGATCTCTGCCTACCTACGTCGAAACGGGCGTGATGTGTACGTACATTTATTTATAAATTGGTACAAAAAGTTAATTCAATAATTACATAAACACAATAGAAATACATGTTGGTTCTTAAAATTCAGATTTTAATCCAAAGCAGTGTACACAACATGCCAAAGATATTAAGTACACTGATTAAAACAAAAACAATAAAAAGAAGAACAATCAAAAATACACAGGACAAAAGTAATAATTATTAAAACTAAACTACTGAAATTTACAACTCTAGAATTAAAATATCTACTATTGATTTTTTCTTTAGTGCAGAGAATCTATGGTTGAATATCTATGTCTGCATTATGTTTACAAATCAAATTACTGTACGTTCTGCAAATTCTCAATAAAGATTTGTTGATATAAATAAAACAAGAAACTACAAAAAACCCTCAAAATGAATATGAAAAAATATCGTGAAACTCATCGTCGTCACAGGGCAGGGTTCGTCACCTAAATTGACTTTAGTATCTGGATATTAATATAACAATAAGCCTTGGTTATTATTTCTCCAAGATTCTGTCCACCTCAAAAGGGATTCAAGGACGTGAATGTATTTCTAATGTTTAGGACTTGAAGGGCCAGAATATTGTATACTGTGTATTTACGAAGGTCTCTGATGTATCTAAACCTGAGTTCACCAAGTTAGTAAGTTAAAAGACATTATATAAATAGACATATACCGAAAACTGATAGGAGTAGTAATGTATCCTCACCATGTAAGTTATTCACCAAAACCAACACCACGTCACCCATCCATATACTGTCTTCGCCCACAATTAGACGAGATTCCCGGTTTCGCAGTTGCTATAGTAACATCACCTCTTCATATAATACGAACTAGAGTTGATATGTCTCTCATAAGAAAATAGATGTCGGTAAATGAAATTTGTAGCTTAAGTCTTATAATAATAATTCTTTTGTAATAATAAAGAAAATATAATTTATTCATCGTATAGATTATGTGACAGTTTTATAATATTACTATTTTTGTATGTGTTCATTCTAACACACGCTGTGACATTGAATCATTTTTATTTTATATTTATATATTATATAATCTCTATTCAATACTCTACAAAACGAAGGTTTCTTTATTCAGTTTTCGAAAAGAAATTGAGGTAAAATAGTTCTATATAATAAAAACTCTTTATTTACCCATGACACAGTTGTAGTACGCATCTAAAAGTTCAACTACCTTTCAAATTATCTAGTCTAATATGAATCGCCAATCGGTCACATTAACGGTTAAAAAAATGATAATAAAAAATATATTATTATATTTTCTTTATGGTAAATCTTACTTTTTAATAAACACTAGATGTCAGTAATGCCTGACTTTAAATTACTTCAACATGATTTTCAATTATAATATAAATAGTAGTATACTGTTTACATAGCTTTGAATGATATAGTCTCTTCAGCCTAGATAAGCTTTATATTTTTCAGTGGTACTTAATACCACGCTCAATAGTTATTATATTCACAAGAAAAACGAGTTAGAATCCTGTAAGGCTCTATAATAAAACTATGATAAACGAAGGATTTCAATGCTTTAACGCCAATGATATTAAATCTTCAGCCTGTAACCTTCAGTAACCTTTTACAAGATACTTAGACTCGGATAGTACCTTTCATAATACCATATCTCTTAGTCCCTAAGGCAGCCAGGTAGCTGAAGGGACCATATATTTTAATCAAATTCCAAAAGCACCGTTCCCGTACTCATTACCCTTTTGGGAGGGACATCGTCTAGTCACAATCTGTCTCCACACGTGGAGTCATTCATCGGACAACGACCTTTGCTAAGGAGCTAAAATATTTATACAATTTTCCGTATTACCCGTCTCGGGGCGTATTAAGAATGTTAAGTAGCTGCCGTTCTTCCCGGCATGTCGTGGGAGGCGACTAAGGGAGTAAGGATAACTGGGCTATGGACTAGCAACCTGTAAATGTTCGATACAACATCGCAACGCAGATGTTTCATGCCAAAAAGTGACTTAGGCGATAGTTAAAGGACGTGAATGTATACGTATATTTTACTTACCACTATAGGATTAAGATTCATACCTACCAACCTACCTTCATACCATTGATGTAACCTTTCTTGCTAGCATGATAAGGTAAATAAGGCGTATGCTTAGGTTAGTTAAGAGTAACTTTTCGCTCTAACTAACCTAAGAATACGCCACTCTCTGCCACTTGCCTCCTAAAGAAGTTGAATGCAAATGCATGGTTAAAATGGTTAATAATTGTGCCACGTTGGTGGATAAAATTGATTTTGTAGAAACAGAGGCATTAAGTATTTTAGTACGTTTTCTTAAACGGGGTGAACCAATTTTAATTTAAGGGTGTTACCACGATATTATTGATAAAACAGGGTATCTATTCTTACTCGAACGAAACGGAAAAAACGCTAGTGTGTAGTAGTACTTAGTGCAGTAGTAACTAGTAGTGCTTGCAATTGTTATAGTAGGATAATTTTTATTACCTATTTAGCATAAAAGGACCCAGGAATGTCAAAGAATTAAGTTTCTATTCAATAAAGGTATTAGAAGGGGTCTGGATGTTGATGAAGTGAAAGTAATTTGCCTTGAGAAAGGTTCAAGATATTGGTTAAAATTCAATAGATGGCCTAGGAGTGTTACTAAGACTAGTAATAATAAATATTTCTTTAACTCTTTTATAGTAATTTGATATAAAAAGCAGGTGACTAACGCTTTTTATTATAAATTTCTTATAATTTTGGAAGTGATGTTTAATTTTAATCACTTGATACAATAACTGATATTTTTTGCTTGAATAGATAGCAAATCCAAGTCTAACACATATTCCAGGTTTAAGATTTGTAAACAAAGTGAAAATGTCGTTTCATACAATTATTAATTAATGTTACACGTATGATTTAAGCATTTAAGTAATACAGGTCTCCTAGTACAGACACCAGTCCCTCACATAGATACGGCTATTTCAGCCTTTATGGCTATGATATGCATATAATCATATGTACACCCATTTACTTGTATTGCATTGATGTACTTTTATGTGATAGAAGAAATAAAGAATTTATTATTTATTTTATTTATTTATATTTTCAAGAAGAAACATTATACATGACAATAAACAATATTATTTAATTATGGCCAAATTTCATTCATTTTATTAGAAAGCCGGCATTATTGATATAAAAATTAACTCCACAATTACAAACTATGACTACATTGCAAGGGAAAATTGGCGTGAATTTAGGTTGTGTTGTATTCTAAGTATACCACTACTAATACCTACTTAGCCTGTACAATCACTTGCTAAGTGCTCAATAAGGTATGTATCTATTAATTAGGCTTAGGTTATTGAATTATGACCCTTGCATTAAAGTAGATCTGTGCATACACATCACGCCTGTCTTCCAAAACAGGGATAGACAGAAATCAAACAACGTCTTTTTTCCTTACCCAGAAAAGTGATTTATTTCTTTGACTTCCATGTTATATGCCCGCATAAATATACTTGACAGTTATAGTGAACTAAATAACTTTACCCTTTACTTTGTATTTGGACGTCATTCCTTCCGTCTTACCCTTAAGGCAATATACCTTTTACCTTTTTATATAGCTATTATTTGGTATAGTAGTTTTAAATTATCTGTGGTATAGTTATATGTTATTTGCTTAAGGAGAATAGTGTTATATACGTAGTATATTAATAATGAAAACATGTTGATTAATCTTAAAAACTTTTCAGAATTTTAATTACAGTTCTTTATCAGTCCTTCATATGCCCTTACTATTTCAGTGTTGGGCTTGAAGTACAAGCCATCAGTTGTTAACACTTAGGTATGACTTAGTTGCATGAGTACGCTATACGCATAAAACCCAGCCCAGTAAATAGAACCTCGTACTTAATATTAATATTCTTATCTTAACTGAAATGCTTAAGAGGACTGACGATATATAATATTTCCAAATTCTTGTCATTTGGCTGGAATCCTGGCTCTGGTATGTACCAAAACCTGAAATTTAAAAATGTGTTTAGCATTTACGTACATATTCTACATTATCTAATTGTAAGGACAAAACATCGTGAGGAAACCTGTCTATCCTTTGGGATAAGTAATAGCCAGTTGTATACGGTGAAACGATTCACCACCTATCACGTTGGGTGCTGTCTATCTAGTGAGACACGGACTTTGAGTGGCTCATACCTAACCTTCGAAATTTCTAAGATGGGCACAAAAGCCTATAACGACTCATAAAACAAGTAATGAAGCGTGTGTTTCGTTTGTGTATTTATAAAAATTATCTATGTTGTATTATATGACTATTTGAATATTGAATCATTTCACATATACCTACTTACACATAACGCCTGATTCCCTATTGAGGGTTAGGTAGAGATCACCCAACCCCATGTGTCGCGATCCTGACATAAATATATTCCTTTTGTCAATCTTCTATTATTCATCCGCATAACAAATAATCTTGTTGTTTACCATTATTGTACTATGTTTGACCTAAAATTGGTCAAAATCCAAAAATAATAATTAGTTAATACCAACATGATGAATTCAATACTTCCATTATTATTTCAATATCAAAATATCGATGTCACAATTAATTAGGCGGCTTCTACTGTGCCATGCATGACATCTGTAGTTGTAAAATATTAACGCTTATTCAAACATTAATTACTGATAAGATTATAAGGATGCGTAGGCGCAATCACATATACTTCACGCCTGGTTCTAACTGAGTATAACAGAGATAATGGTACTACATTTAATCGTAACTGTGCTATAGTCACAGCCACATAGCTCACCTCACTGCACGCCGGATATAAATACTTTAAATGCCAATCCACTTTATCGTCTATTTGCGTAGTTCATCTTAGTCGAATGCGTTTTGCGTTCAATATAACTCCTTAACATTGTCCCGAGCTAGTTTAAGAAATAAAATGTTATAAAGAGACTAAGATTTAATGGAATTCAAATGTATAGGTATATCTTTGTCATAGACCATAGCTACATTACGTAACGGCGTAAAGTACTACGAATTCTCCGTCATAATCAAAAGTTTAAGAATCATGAAGGAATGTCGCTTTACACCAGATAGGCAGCATCCAACGTGACAAAATATAGACACATACTACAACTGCTCAATGTAAGATTTATTTTATTACAAAAATGGCCCTCATTACTATAAAATTTATGCTACGCAGATTTTGGTTTTCGCACATACAAATGAAGTATATGACTGGCAATGGTCAACTTCAATGATCGAAAGAGGACTGGTATGGACACGACTGTGACTGTCGCAGTGGTTATCTAATCTGGTTTAAAGTTTACAATCTTCGCTATCATGCAGGTGTTGATAAGTTATCAGTAACAGAAAGAGTTACCGCTTTAAGAAAATCTGTATGATGAGAATTTATTATCTACGAACTACGTGCGACGGCTTATGTAGGTTTTATCTCTTCCTGTCTATTTCGAGTTTAAACTAATGCTTGCTGCCATCTACTTTTAAACAATGCACAGTGTAGTGTTACAACACAATTATCACTGCGATATGAGGCTAAGACAGGACACTGCAATCGTCACGCGTACTATTGTCCTTCTCCTTATAAGGACTCTCGTACAATCGAGAACGTACACACGAAAAGGCAGTGTCCCGGAACGAAGAAATTTTGGACTTGAAGTAAACTTAACAGTTAATTCTAAATCTGTGTTTAATTAAGAAAAGATCATACACCATACATAAATATATAATCTTGTAAAGATTAGCCAGAGACATGGAGAGAAGAAATGGTATAGAAAAAAAACGTTGGCGCCCACAAGAAAGAAATTGCGTCCAACAATACTGTAAGAAGTTGTGAGGTATTTCATCAAAGCTACCTACTCATACAATCATATCACCTAAGAAAATCTGGGGTTCCTTTGTCACTTCTTACAATACGCTAGATAGAAGACAGACTGATGGCTACAATATACCTTAGCCCTAGTCACAGTGCACAGCTGCAGTATCGTCGTCGCCATCAAAAGATAGTAAAATCTCAATTTATCAGTATTGTACGAGTACGATATGAAAATGTAGTATGTGTAAGAATAAATTATATACACATATAAACTAATCAAACTCGTATTGATACACAGGGTTAGCCAGACATCACAGATTCCCATTCATTGCGAACCTGGAAAACGGTTTTTCGTCATTGATAAATCTTTTACGTTTTCTTCGCACTCGATGTTCATAAATGCATACTTCTAACGGCATTCTTTGTCAGTATAATAATATCGTCTATTAGATCGTTATATGTCTTATTAATTTATTTTTAATTGTATTTTAATAGTGATATAAGGTTAAATGGAATATTAATTAAAACATATTATACACAACACACATACGAAACGAACACGTTCTTCAATCCTCTCCGGGGTATCATCGTTATTTTGATATCTTTATCAATTGGATACAATATTTAACTTATAATAAAATTAATAAAGTATATTGATAAAATAATAATATTTCAAATTATTACACACTAGACCAACAAAGTACTATATTAATAACTAAATTACATCGTTATTTAAGTGTGATGATCTTAAAATACAATTATAACTATATTAACTATATCTGTCATTAATAAATTGAATTTCAATCAAATAATTATTTGTTCTACTTTAAGCGACAAATGTATTTCTTACTTTTATTTACAACATATGAGCAGATGCTAAATGAAAGTTAAGAGTTAACACTATCGCTCTAATGAGCACTGTGTTGACGGGTCAGTATGGCTTTAGAATACTTAATTAGCTCACGCACTGGCAATGTACGAAGAATACGAAAAAAGTTGTATGCAAATCTACATGCCTCTACTTCCCTAACTGAATAGGCACATACTATGGGCCCTCTTGAATTGAAAATCTTTTGCTTCATAATATGTTATGTATGTTATCTTTCTAATATAAACTTTTTACGAGACAGTCAGCATCCAATATGATAGGCTATGTATCATGTTGTTGTGAACGCTTGAATGTATACCGTGGTAAACCATACGGTATCATTTATGTACTGGAATACAGCGATTGATTAATCAAATATCCAAGTTTCTGAATAAAATCTTAGCATAGAAGCAAGCAAACGTTTCAATATTTTATTTTATGATAAAATCGTTACACTAGTTATATAATAGATTAAAATAGCTGTAAGTTGTCCATAGTCTATAAAATAATCTGATTGAAGCGGTCTGTTACATCAATTCCAAAAAGCACATACAGCGCTGTTGTGTTCCTAATAAAATGCACTGGAAGGGGATGCTTAGCGCAATGTATGCAGCGTGGGCGTTCGGTGGACACTATTAATGAAATTCATCCGGCGACTGTGGACTTTAATGAAATTCCAGTAACATTGTTACGGAGCGCGTAACGGCTACGACGCTGCCCAACCTCATTACGCCGCGGTTGTTTGTGGCCACTCGTTTAGGAATTAAGCGCATAAGCGAACTCATATTTAGGACTTTTAAAGGTGCATAGTAGCCTAAATACGGTAGCCAGATATGTACTGGACTTGTATCTTTAGGTGTTAATAATTTGGACCATTTTTGGTTTAGTTAGCCACCTTGCGTGACCATCATAGTATTCAGTGCTTTTTTAATAATCCCAAGCTTTTATACTTTTACAGCATATTGATGATAGGTGATGATAGTTAGAAAAGCAGCTGGTTATTTATATGATAAGCCTGGCCAAGCATGATGTCCTACCCATCATTCAATGTTTCATAGAAATCACTGTGCACAGATAGCGAGATGGGGCAAAAATAAGATGGAATCGCCAACAAAGGCCTTTGTTAGATGCGCCGAGCGATGGAATGACAACTTTTCAATGCGCTGTTGATAAACTGGTGCTCCACTTTGACTATTGATAGGTTGTTAAGCTCCGAGCGAGTCTATCTCAATAGGTGGGGAAACATGGTTATGCAGAAAGGAGATAATATGTCTCCGAGATATACCGGAATAAGTATCATGAAAAGTCATGAATACTATATTTATTTACTGTATACGTCACTAAATTAGATGAGATATATATTAATACATGTCGCGAAAAGGTGCTGCGTCCGTATTAAGCATGAAAAGTTATGGTCGTAGACACACACATACACACACATTACATATATTTACTTCAAGACAATATCCCTTGATATAGCAAAGTAGAATACACGATTTACCAAATAGAGAGCCACCAACTATACAGTAGTGTTCTATATCACCATGTGCAGGTACTGACTATTTCCTATCAGGGCAATTAGTCAGGATTTGCTCTCAATCTTATCCCTTACCGTAGAAGAGAAATTTGTACCTGCTTTTTTTAATATTATTTTATGTATCACCAGATGTCACTTCAAGTAGAAATAAAACCATAAACACTTTTGTGAATTTACACTTTAAAAGCATATAATAAGTAAAAAAGGTTGAAAAAAAGAGATTGATGATAATAAGAATTCAGATTTTATGCAGGAAAATTGGGTTATGGTTAAACCTTTACCCAATTTTCGTTTATCAATCAAATTTAGGGTAGTGTCGTAAAACAACTGAGAGGAAGCCTACCTGTTCACGGAACAGGTCAAAGTAGTGCTTGTAAATGACGACATGGCTTACCATCTGTCACATTGAGTACTGACTATGTGGTCAACACGTAGGTTCATAGTGGCTATAGAATTACTACCTTCGCGATTGCGGTGATGCGTTATTAACATAAAAAAAGGAAATTTTTATATTTCCATTTTACCTTTTGAATTGGGCTTACACTTGAAAATTAAATTGAAACGGTTCCTTAAATAAACGCGTCGAATTAACCAAACAACGTTATGTGATTTAATACTATCTTAAAAGTTTTCAAGTTACCTATACCTTTTCTAACCAATGGCCCTGGTGAATTTGGTTAATACGTGAGTTCGAGATGGTCACTGACTGCGCAATTGCACAAATAGACACACCAGCCACTGACTACCCCACTACAGATAATGGTCATGAAAGTGTGTTAAGGAAAGAAGGATGTGTTATTTTTTATAATAATAGATGGCAGTAATAATATATAGCCAACTGTATGTATCTGTTATAAGTCTTGATTTATTTTAGATCAGGTTCTGGCTTCAGTATACCGATTTCATTTAAATACTTCACTTTTTGGGTTTATTCAACTCCTCATTCTGTATTACCATAATGTCTATTAATTATCCACAGTAGTCAGTTGACTAAGTGGTCATTCATATACGAAGATGCGTTTAAGTACTGTATTACATGCCACCATTTAGTCAATGTTTTATTGAATAATACTCAACTCAATCAATACCAATCCTTTTATTGAACGATTTAAACAGGTAACTGTAATTTGAAAACAAATCTACTGAAAAATCGTTGCCGTTTACCATAAATATCTAAACTGTCATCTTGAGTTATTATTTAAACCTAAAAGATGTCGGTAGCAGTTACCTTATTCAGTGTCAAATATTTATTTTCTTTTTTATATTTAAAGCTCTTTATATATCCAAATTGTAACATCATAATATTTTACAACTTTAGAAGAATTTTTAAGAGTGATTTATCATCACACTCTGTTAGAAAATTAAAGTATTAAAGTCTATATGTGATTGGCCAATTATTGAATGGACGAATGATTGACCTGATCACTTGCTGTTGCTTTAGTGAGGAATAACCTTACAAAGGTTTGGATTGATAATACATTTACCTATACGTTTGGATAGATAATAGTCAGTATCTGTTAATGAAACGGACTTGCCTTGTATTTTGATACAATTTTCGTACTTGCCAACTCTGCCTACCCCGATGGTATCAAATATTGCTGATCCTTTTACAGGTCATTGTTCAGTAGATTCCATTAACCCTAAGTCTCCAATAAACCTCTAAAAGTTAAGCCGGGAAGAAAGGTAGCTAGTTTATCTATAACCGCCGAGTGTGTATGAGAAGATGTATGAGTGTTAATGAAGCAAAAGTGGTCTGTCAGGATCGGGACAAATGGGGATCCGTGATCTCTGCCTACTTCTCTATAGGGAATCAGGTGTGATGTGTATGTATGTTTATCTATATAATTATCCCTTCTTATAAAACTTTAGAAGGTGAACAAAAATAAATGTATATTATTATCACTTTAATAACTCGATACATTAGTAAAAACTCCAATTTATTATTTAAATTTAAAACAAATAAAATGAAGTTTTTATAACTATTATCGCCATCTGTGAAAATAAAATAGGAAAATACATATATTTATTAAATGAGCCCCGCTCTATACTAATACCATAGTATTATATTATCTGTGCTAATACGTAAATATAAAAAGATGTCGTAAGACGCATCTAAAATTGAATGCACGTTTATAATATTAGGAAAATTTCATTTATGACTTTCATTATATAAAAACTGGTTAACACGTGGGTTCGAGGTGTCCATAGAATTACTACCTTCGCAATTGCGGAGATGGACACCTGAACCTCTGACTACCCCGCAAGGGTTAATGGTCGTGAATGCGTTTGTTTGTTTTATTATATAAAAAGTATATTACCAAAAGGGGTAATCAATCTTGCATATATCCCTTGTTTTACCAAAACAGTTTCTAATTTATATTATTTTTGAATTCTAACGTATCTAAGAACTATAGAACGAAAAACCAAACTTAACTCAAACCTTATTGTTTATTCCCTATATCTCTTTATTCGCTAGTGTAGATGGCGCGATCCGTATTAAAAACTACATTTAAGTTTCTTTGAACTACACATTAGAACCAAAATAGTCCAAATTATTTGTAGCAAACAATTTGAAGTAATGGTTAAATATTAAAATAAATAATTTTGAAGCCTCCTTCAGCATGAGAAGGGGCTCGTTTTAGAAGCAAAGCGTTAGTAAATAGTAAAGTCTAAGTGTAATATCAAGTAAGGTGCTGATCTAGGACTTGAATACAATGCAACCAGCTACCTAATTCCAGTTGTCATATAAATTAGAAATTTTATTCATATTTTTTCCCGGTACGCATTTTTTTATCAATATTTATGCAAGATGAGGTCCTATACCTGGTTGTGGTCAGAGAATTAACATTGTCAGTAAAATTAATAATTATAGTTTTAAGAGATTCGCTATTTGTACTCATGATTAATAATGTTTTTATTAAATATATGAGAACGATATTAAAATCATTCTTTGTAAATAATTCAATTATAACTAATACTAAGACTTTTGTTAATGAACGGAAATGAACAGGCTTTTTGTATGTTTTACTTAACTAAAGTAATTGTGACTATGGAAGTCAAACTAGTGACCTCTTGCGGATTGTTTAGAAATAAAATAAAATAACAAAGTATATCTACGTTTAAAAAAGATTATTTTCACATTTATAACAGCTTTAAATAAAGGTATAATTTAATATAACATTTCATAAGCTCACATGGAGTAGTGATTTTATGAGCACCTCAAACCCGTTTCTTATCCAGATAGCCAGCATCTATCAGGACTGGTGGCCAACCGTATACCGATATACAAGAACTTACTATAGTGATACGACCTTTTACGAAAAAAAGTAATAGATTCAAAGCAATAATTTTAGAAATTCACTAGCCTGAACGTTACTAAGTTCGATAATTCGCAATTTTTTCCCAGCATTAACCAAAAATACAACTACAAAAAATTATGTTCGGGGACGGGCTAGGAACCACTCATTATACTACATTAATGCCATAACAACCTACATGGTTATCTTGGAGATATTATGTCTTCGTAGTTCTGTTAATCCTAGTCAGCAAAGTAAGACTCGAGTGTAAGTCAATATTTATAATAATAGATGGCTCTATAAAGATATATAAACAAGCATGTTGTTAATATAAAAGTCAAACTGACTGGAATTATCCAAATGATGCGGTTTTAAATGATCGCAGATGAAAAAAAGCTAATTTTTGAGGTATTATTGTAATATCTATAACTATTATACAGACCTATGTAGAAATAATATTAAGCTAAAATTGGCTAATAAGACATGCGAAGAGCCGGATCTTTTAAGTTAAAGATCTACAGTCACTGCCAACTCTGTTAAGGAAGTTCAGGCGTGAATATATGTGCATATGATCTGCGAAACGTTAATGTTATTATAAAAATTATCTCCTACTAGATATACCGAATATTACAGATAAATTTGTATACACTTCCATTCACCCCTTGATAGGTTACAAAAGTAGCTCTAACTTTTGATGTGTACTGTGAGAAATCCAGTCTCGTCTAAATGTTGTTAAGACCACCCCTTTCTTTGGCTCGGCTGAGATAAATCGCTGTGACAGAGTCATAAATATTGGGCTTGTACTGAATCTAATCTCGGTACAACGTCGGCTAATTAGTCGGCGAAAGAAGGCCACAAAGCCTCCTTTGTTTGGGAGCAACGCTGAAGGCTTTAGGGGGATCCACTGCTAGTTTGGGACTTCATTATCAGCGGTAGTAGATCAGTTGGTTGGGATATTGCCTGGTTCAATCCCATGAGTAAATGATTGAGAAATATACATGTTATCTACAGTAAAAAAAAAAAGACAAACGCATTGTTCAGGTTTCCATCTCCGCAATTGCGAAGGTAGTAATTCTAGAGACTCCTCGAACCCACGTGTTGACCAGATAGTCAGTACTCAATGTGACAGGTGGTCAGCCATGTCGCCATTTACAAGCACTAACTATTACTTGTTCGATGAACAGGTAGGTTTTTCCTGACGATGTTTTCCCTCACCGTATAATTCGATGCATTTCGTAAGTGTGTTTTTATAACGAAAATGTACTTAAATAAATGTTTTTATTATTATTAAATTCTTTAAAATTCATATCTATTGGTACATGCTCGAGCGGGAGTTGAACCCTGTACCCACTGATACAGAGCCAAGCCCCAAACAACTGAGCTACGTCGAATCATAACAAACACAGTGAAATATTGTGAAGAAACTTAACAGCTTACCACTTGTCACATTAGATCACTATCTGGTTTAGATGTGGCCTCGATGTGGACATAGCTTCTGAGATGAAACTTGGACATCTGACTACCCCACAAGGATTGTGATGGCTTAGAATATTTATATGTTGTAACTCACCTAGTTTAAAAGTCTATAATAATATGAAACAAAGACAAGGACCCAACAATGGCCACTTTGTATTAATTTTTAAAGAGATTTTAACTCTCAAAGAACAGAAAAATATGCATTCCCAATCTCTGCCAACCTCTGTAGGTGAATGGGCGAGACGTTTAGAAATGTACCATTCGACCAAAACAAAATGACCTTCAATTACATAGAGACTTGTAAGCCACTTGGATTCAACGCAGATTGGTTAGTGTTATTGCTAGAAAAGCTACTAGCCTACGAGTCGTATGAAGCCATAAAAAGTTGACATGTCGTAGTCAAATGCCTAATATGTAGAGGGCATTAATATGTAATTAAAATATGCACTACGTTAATTTAAACAACAAGTGTTATATAAGATTATCACATTAGGAAATTAACACTTGCACACTTAAGTGTCCATATTGTAATTTTTAAAGTGATTTTTCACTTTCAAATTTGCTATGAGTAATAATACGAATAACCATGTATGTTGTTATTTAAATTTGAATTTATTTAATATACGAAATAAAATGTTCTTACGGTTCAATTATATTTATTATTCCCATTGAGTGCCGACTGTCAAATGAATGACGAAATGTTCAGATGTCAATAAAAAATTAAATACCTTAAGGTGCATGAGTGGATAAAAAGAAATGACGTAATAAAAAAAATTAGGAAACTATCAAACCAATGTTCTAGCCCCTTTGTTATTCATTTAAGACTTAAGTAAATTCATTAGTCAACGTATTTGTAATTACATAAATACGAGTATGTATTAAGCGATCAAAACTCATAACCAACGCCCAGACTAGTAAGCAACTATCTATCTTTATTTGACTATTTTTACACATTAAATCAAATCGTTAAATTATGTTGTAAAATAATTAGTTTAAATTGTTTAAGTAATATATTTATGCAGTTTACATATATATACATGTAAACTACCGTCATATAATCCCTTCTGGGGTTGACAGAACCTTGGAGAGATGATAACAACTCCTAGATCACTTATTGGCATGAAAATACGGGGTTTTGTTATACGTGGAACATTGGTGACAGGTTGCTAGCTCATCGGTCAATCGATTCCATTGACCCCTAGTTGTGCTTACGTCATACCGGGAAGAATGGCAACAAGTTAATTTTGTTTAAACGTCCCAGACTAGCGCGGGTTACATATTACTATATATACAGTTTAAATTTCGGTTATGACTAATATCATTCAAAAATTATTCACAAATTATGAGAATCCGTTGAGTGACCTGATCCTCAAACGCTAAGGCCATCGTTTAAAATAGCACGATATGTCTTTAACACTCTTCATGCCGCCATCTATATAATTTTAATGAAAAAGTCGGTAGTTCTCGAGAAAAGGAATGGATAATCATTACCTAAAAGGCTTAATGTCACTAAATATATACCTTCTTTACTATACTCTGATAATAATTATAGGGTAAGATAATTTTGTATTAGTACAGAAGTTAATTAAGCTAGATTACCGTGGATCATTTCATAGTAGACAGAAGTAGTTAGTTTTGTTTGAACGAAGGGTTTTGTTCAGTCAAAACCAACAGTGAAATGTTGGCAACAGATATCCAGTACACAGCGTGACAGGTGGTGAGTTCGAAGGTATTGACTATTACATAACCAGATATTTAGTTAGGTTAACTCACGATGTTTTCTCTCACTAGAAGTGATATTCTGATTTATATTATGTATGTGATTTATATCTTTATATTATGACGCCATATTGAAAAAGGGTGACGTTAGGAGTACCTATAATCCCGAGTGTATATGAGAAGATGTATGAATGCCAATGAAGCGAAAGTGGTCTGTCAGTAACGGGAGAAATGGGTATCCATGATGACAGGGAATCAGGCATGATGTGTATGTATGTACGAGTATGTCGTTATTACTTGGAAGGTCATCAATCATCATACACTGAATGATTATGCCTATCGATGCTTTCTGCGGTGATCTAACAAGGACAAGACAACAGTTACATCAATGCAGTACAAAGGAGTCAGTTTATAGATGCTTCAATTTTACGTTAGATGGCTTCCCATACGTGTATGGACGTGTAATATGATAGTTTACGACAACTGTCTGTACTAAAAAGGAATGTTTCCTCAGTGATACTCATTAGATACTATCAAATCAAACGTTTACGTATTTTTTCAGAGGTAATTGTTTTAAATTACCTTTTCTTATAATAACCACTTAAATCACTTATACAGGTAGTTTTCTTACATTTATTACAAAATATTTTAATTATAATGCAGTATAAAGTTACAGAGACAGCAATGCTACCTACAGAACACTGCTTCATGGATACGTACATTATATATGAATTTCTCTGAAACATTACAACAACGTAAATAATTTGAAAGTAATAAATGCGCGAAGTTGTCCCAAGGTATTTCGATTTGTCTATGGCATGTACCATTATTGCGTTATATATGTAGTTTAGAATAATGATAACGTAGACACTTTTATTACATTTACAACGGCATTTCGTATGTAAAAATTGAATTATTCAATAGTGATACGTAGGTTTCAAACCCTATCGACAAAAATGTTTATACATATATTCGTGTTAACACTATTGGGACTTAAGAATAAATCAGTGGTCTTTCAAGAAGGATTGGAAGGCATTGATTTAAGTAAATAAAAACGGGTTTTAGTTCGTAATGAACTAAAATCCGTGGTGAAAAATACGTTATATAGTTGAAATAATTATTGAATGAATGCTACTCATTGTTGATTCGGTCTGTGATAGATATTTTTATAAATAGAACTACGTTCTGGATCACGCCTGCTGCCACCTCTATTTTCAGAAACGACTTCCAAGAAACACATAGACAAACAATGAATCAACTGGTAGTATAATATACTCCTATGTCACGTTTTTATATAAAAATTCAATTAGAGAACGTCTTACTACACTGTGATCGTAGCAAATAAAACTCAAAGACCCTTAATATTGCTAACTATGAAACGCAGAATCAATACAATCACATTTATATATGGGGATATATATATATATATATATTCATACAGTCAAGCCTCATAAACCCTTTTAGGGTTGACACAACCTCAGAGATACAATTGGCTCCTAAGAGTAGGTTATTTCGATTCTGTCTAGACTTAAACTAATTACTAAACTGGACTAAAGGGATGTTCTTATAAACACAGAGCTCTGTACTATGTGAATTTTCATGAATTAATATAACATTCTAAATTTGCTTTCAGTTTGTGATGAATTGATTATATTATATTTGAATAAAAACATAATTTTATTCAAAACGGATTTCTTTTAATCTTTTCCTGTTTCCTCTTGAATAAATCCATGAAATAATTTCCCGAGTGCACTGCAGTAATAAGCTTTCCTGATTACGGTGAGTTAAGCATTTACTATGATTGAACTGTTAACGCGAAAAAGTGCTTTGAAAATTTTCAAAAACATTTTTCTCGGGAAATCAAAGTTCATAGTACATTATATATCCTCATTGAAGCAATACTTTCTCTATAGAAATAAACATTCTTGGAAAAGGCTTTGATAATTCAAAGCCATAGTACATACGTATATATTGTATATATAATGAATTATAAAAACAAATATATGGTCTTCGTTAAAGGGATTCGAAAGGGGAGAAATTCGACGTAGCTCAGTTGTTTGGGACTTGGCTCTATATCAGTGGGTACAGGGTTCAAATCCCGTTTGCGCATGTACCAATGGAAATGAAGTTTAATGAATTTCTATATTTATTTTCGTAATAAAAACACATTTACGAAATGCATCGAATTATACAGTAAGGGGAAAAACCGTCCTATTCGTCGAACAGGTAATAGTTAGTGCTTGTAAATGGGGACATGGCTGACCATCTGTCACATTGAGTACTGACTATCTGGTTAACACGTGGGTTCGAGGTGTCCATAGAATTACTACCTTCACAAATGCGGAGATGGAAAACCTAAACCTCTGACTATCCCGCAAGGGTTAATGGTCGTGAATGCGTATGTATGTTAAAGGGAGAGTTAAAACATAACATACGTTTCACGAATTCGCACAATTCAGACAGACTCCGTTTTTTATTAAGGGTAGTCAGTGGCTTCAGTGCCCTTCTCCGAAAATTCGAAGGCATGACTTATATGAGCCACTTAAACCCTGCGTTTTGCTAGATAGAGCATAGAAATGCATTCAACGTATAGGTGCTGGCATATACCTATCCTGAGGGATTGGCTGGTTTCATGGCAGTCAGGTGATGTCAGGTGACGAAAATGAAAACACATTTCATTGGTACATGCGCCAATTCTAATGAGAAGTCAGGGGTCTTGTCGATTATGCTACAGTGGCTTAGCTGGGGTTGAAATAGTCAATCATAGGCTCAAATGTATAAAGTTTTACTTTAAGGATAATTTATAGTTAGCAAGATTTATCAGGAACAGTCCCGAAGGCGATCGACAGTCTATGTTTATCCATGTTTAGTAATAACAATACATAATTTTTAAAATAGGCGACGGTTAGTATAAGCAATTATTCTTGTATCTTTTGTATAAATAAGTAAAGTACGTACGTTGTGTGCTGTCAATTAAGTTTCGATATGTCATAATACCATTTACCTTTTTTTTCTTCATATTTACTTTATTTTCTCTTTAAAAACATGCAAGAAATGTCAAAACATTTCTTAATTTTCAACAGACCAAACAGTATTATGCAAACATAATACTGTTTGGTCTGTTAAAGTAACTCTTTGTGTTTGTTATGTATGTATGTGGTCTGCAACGGCTATTTTAAATACACCATCATCAATATTAACTTTAGTGTGTTCATAATTAATATTTCCTATATTTTGTTTTCTAAAAACGTATCTTTTTTGTTTAATACCAACATTGACTTTAGACAATTAGAGGCTATGGAAAACATATATCTTATGATTTATTATCGAATTGTAGTACTTAATAAGGACACCATAGTCATTAAAACTACGATTCCTTTTACCGTGATCAGACGCTTAGAAAACACCATTAACCCTAGATATAGTTTTCAGGTAATAAATATTTAAGAAATGTACTCGTATATTGGAATTAATAGTAAATAAACAGTCAAAAGCCCCTTTGTATTTCTCATGACAGATATGTATTAGCTTACATTAAAAACCAGGCATCGACAAGCAAAGCAACCAAACATAAGTATTATTTTTACATTGGAAAAACTTTTTTTATAATGAGCAGCTTCACTGAACTTTTGATTAGTTTGTATAAAACTCATAAGTGTTATGGTAAAAGTACAAGTCAACATTTACAAAGATAAGGGATGACCACTGTCCCTACCTAAGATATAAAGTAAAGATTCAAGAGAGTACGATTCAAAAACATAATACAACACGTTAAAGTGCGATTGATGTTATTATGAAGGTAGGTGCAGAAGTATGTATGCTTTAAATCTCAAATGTTAAATTAAAACACTTCACCACTATACCAGTTGCTAAGGACGCTGTTATTTTCGATTCAACGTTGCTAAGTATTTTAGGAAATATAAAAAAATGCTTATGTTATAATAAATATTATATATTTATCTTTAGTTGCTTTGATTTGTTGGAGCCTTGTGTTTAATGTAAACAATCGCGTCGATACTATTAGAAATACAATGAGTCGATTAAGTATTTATTTACTTTTAATACCGCCGTAATAAAATATTATTTGGTAACAAAACTTACGAGTAATGGTCTTCATTAAACTTGTTTCCACGCCAAAAGGGATCACATTTTTAATATCAATGTGTGTTTTTGTAAATACCTAATATGATTTAAAAATCAAACCTAATGCAAATATTTTCAATAGATGCCTCTACCAGTCAGCTTCAACTCACTTTTGGTATTAAACTTAAAGATATAAATACGTTTTAAACATAAAAAAGTAAGAAATATTATTTATTTATATTTTTGTCGACGGCGTATTTAAAACAGTCGTTCCCGAATCCAAATAAATGATTGAGACACATTAATTATAACGCGTGAAAATGATTACGATATATAATAAGCTTGTCTTTCTTCAATATACGTTAATTAACCCTTTACTCAAGTCTTAATTGGACTTACCAAGAGCCTAAACCAATTGGTGTAATAGTGTCCCAAGTATTGTTGTTTTAACGAATGACACCAGTACATAGAACCTTAAAGACATAATATAGTTTCTGTCACTTTTAACATAACTAAGTGTACATATTATAACAATATTTTAAGTTTGTTATTGCTTTGACCAGTAGTTCCTTATATAAAATTGTAGAGGGCAATCTAAGATATGTTTATTATGATAAAAATTCTCCTATGTCGTTAAGAAAGGCTGGTAGTTACTATTCTAGTTATGATTCAGTATACGGTGAGGGAAAACATCGTGAGGAAACCTACCTGTTCCCCGAACAGGTAATAATAATAATAATAGTTAGTGCTGAGTTAATGGAGACATAGCTGACCACCTGTCACATTGAGTATAGCTATCTGGTCAACACGTGGGTTCGAGGTGGCCATAGAATTACTACCTTCGCAATTGCGGAGATGGACACCTGAAACTCTGACTACCCCGCAAGGGTTAATGGTCGTGAACGCGTTTGTCTTTTGATTCAGTATAGTCCAGAATTAGTAAATTTCAATATTTCTATGTTATATACATACGAACTCAGTCGTGATACTCAGTGTTCGAACAACTTGCATACTGTCTCATATTGCACTTTAAGGTTTGCTTGTAAGGTAACACGCTTTTAATTGTTCATTCTTATTAAAACAATAGCGGGACATTGAATCAAACAAGAGGTGGCGTTTCAAGTTCTTTGCAAAATGTATGTAGTATTTGCATTGAGTCACTAGAAATGATTAAGTTGAGATTTAGGTAACAGTGTCAATCCTATGGATAATGCTAGATTTATAAATTTTGGACATTTGGTTTCGATTAGAAGCCAAATGATCAAATACTTTATATACTTATACTCAGGTTCTGATAAGACTGTCTGACTGTATGATTTGACTGTCATATTGTAAAATAGATGCCATATTGCGAAAGAGTGGCGTTAGAAGTACCTATAACCACCGAGTGTGTACACACAATGATCATGAAGCGAAAGGTGTATGAGTGAGGTGGAGGATCGGAACAGTTGGGGATCCTTGATCTCTGCCTACTCTCAACAGGGAAATGTGTATTCATTCATATTCATTTTAAACTGATCTAAACCTTAGAGCTAGATATGACGCCATTGTACTTTCATTTCAGGTAGGATGGCTTTTAAACAATATAATATGTATTTATGACTTGCTTATCTTAACACATTCTATTTACACTTAGTAACCTTTAATCCGAAAAGAAAGGCATCTAGTTAGCCCCACACCTGTATCTTGCCATGTTTCGTAATTTAGCAGTGAGGGTGAAATGTGGAAGTCATAAGCGGGCCATTCATAACATCTGAACCACACTGGTCACGTACACTACGTGCTTGGCTTCTAATAGAATAATACACTTGCCACTAGCTACGTTGACATAATATATAGACAAATTACTTGCCACCGTGCGATGGACTAGCAATCTAAATTAAATAGTGAAGGTACTACTTTATTTATGAAATAAACATTGATTGGTAAATAAAACTTCCGAATCTCTTAGAAATATTTCTAAAAGATCTTATCCCGTGTTAGACAAAGACAAAAAAAGACAAACGCGTTCACGACGATTAATCCTTGCGGGGAAGTCCGTTCAAGTATCCATCTCCGCAATTGCAAAGGTAGTAATTCTATGGCCACCTCTTACGTGTTGACCAGACAGTTAGTACTCAATGTGACAGGTGGTAATCCATGTTGCCATTTACAAGCGCTAACTATTACTTGTTCGGGAAACAGGTAGGTTTCCTCCCGTGCTAGCTGAGACGTAAAACGAATGCTAATTAGTTGTTCTTTTTTCCGGATTGTCGTAAAAGGCGACTTAGTTGCATAGGTAAATGGAAACTATTGGACGATGGGCCAGCAACCTGTCACTAATATTCCGTGCGCCATCACAATCTTAATATACATTTTAAACCAAGGAGATTTTATGTTTCCAAGGTTCTGGTCACCCAAAAAGGGATTAAAAGACGTGAAAGTATATTATTACTTAAGACATTTTCGAAAATGATGTACTAGTGTTGTGGGTTGCGAATGGAAATGAAGCGAAGATATCACAAGAATTAATGATGTAATGGGTAATAAATACTATGGTAAGAAATACTTTACTTTTATATCGGTTAGACTCAAGACATGCCTCTATTATATTGAAATCCCTGACAATGGTAAGATCAATAGAAATATCCTATCAAAATATGGTGTTTATCGGGCGATGGTATAGCAACTTATCATCAATATTCTACACGAAAGCTACTCAGTTTCAATATAAACAGCTTTATGCAACCGAGAAGCTGAAGATACAATTTCTTTGAGGAGTATTAATTTTAATATAATTAAATATTATATACTCGGAAGTACCGTGTAGTAATCACCGTACCGTACTCTTGAAAAAATTTATTGTTTAACATAATTTCCATTACCGTGACAGTTTGGTACAGGTCAAGTATTATTAGGATGGAATGATACCTCTTGGGTAGTGAAAGTTATATATAGTGACATCTTTTGTTTGCCGGTGATAACTTTCAGCTCATACTTAAGTTGTAAGTTGCGTATTATTAAAAACGTATATATAATGAAAGCTTTATTAATTTTTTTAGTAAATACATGATATTCATAATGTGAAATTCCTTTTATAGCATTTTACTTACATAAAAAATATATGTTACTAGTGAGAGTCCAATTTAAAAAAACTTTGTAATTATTCTTTGCGGATAGTTTACCATTTGTATATGTATACGAATATTTAGATACAATAATATTTAAATGTTTATATCTATTGACCCTAGAAAAATAAAACTATATCTTCTATTCACATAACTTTATCTAAATAAAAACAACCTTAACAACATGTGTTTTGCTTTCCCGTTTAATTAATAAATGTTTGTAAAATTTATGAGGTTTGTATATTCATTTATTGATCAAGATTTTGTAAAGTATTAATTGAATAAAGTTTCTAGAATTTTTGCAATAATTACACGTTGTTCACTTTTAGCATTTTTATTATGGTCATGACTAAGTGGCTTTAATAACATTGTTTTCCCTCAGCCTGTAATTGACCCTAATTGCGATTTCTTGTGATTGAAAAACAATCACGAGCAAAGATTTTGAATGAGAAAGACAATCGCTTCATGATAGTTGTTTCATGCTTTTAGGGCACATTATAGTTTATGAAATAATAATTGATTCAATATGTTAAATATAGTATCTTCCTTCTAATGCCATCTATATATTTAATGATTATTTTACATTTAATATTTTATCTAAGTCATGTGCTGATTTGGACGTAAACAGAATACTACTTATTTGTCTTTTTTTCCAGTATGTCGTAAGAGGCGACCAAGGGACCATTCAATTTGGGATGAGCTAGCAACGGTAATATCCATGCTTAAAGAGATTAAAGAACGTGAATTAATATTTATGTATTTTGCATATTTTATTTGTAAGTAAATTATTACACGTTAATAACTATATTTTTTACGAGGCAAGTGTAAGAGTTTGCTTGAATTAATTAATACGTACACATGTCAATAAAATATCTGTCTTTATCAATGCTATTACAAATCAATATTTATGAACAGAGATTTTTGTCTCCAAAGTTCCGTCTAACTGTTTGTCTTCTCGTAAAAAATCACTATATGCATTACTGCATTACTGCATTACTATGTATTAATTATTCAGTGGTTAATGATTAGCAAATAATGTAACATGTTTGTATGTTTGATTGAAAATTGAAATTACACATATAGATGCCTAATTATAAAACTGTTATATCCACTGCTTCAAATTTTATAATGTAATCGAATTGAAAATATCTATCAATAGTGCTTATATTAATTATACAAAATTTACTTTCATTTGTAATCAAATAGTTCTAAATTCGTTAATAAAATTCTAACAAGATACCGTTCTTCAGAGCTTTGACGCGTTTGCTGGTTAGTTAATACAATATTAGCAATCATAGGAGCATTGGATATTGGGAGATAGCCCATCTCCCTATAGATTTATTCACACCTAGACTAAGCGAATTAAAGTTTATCTCGAGTTTCTGTCCACGAATAAGTGGTTTAGTATAGTTAGAGTGGAAAACCGGCTTTAAATAGCAGATTCTAAACTCAAAAATGGGATTTTCAATTCTCTTCATGCTTTTCAAACGATTGATCATTTATTTATTTATACCATTACATTTGCATTAATCCATGCAATCAATAATTTACTTGTCGTGACATCTAGTTCGTTTGAATTGCAATCAATATTTTAAATTTTTATGTCATTTTAATATCACGAATTTTACACATTACTGGATATAAGATAAATTATTAATTATAATTCATGAAATATATTAATTTATTTAAATTAAGTTTATTTGAATCATATATTATATCAGTAGCAACAATTGTAATAAAGAAGAGACGAAATTACGCAGCATTTATAATTTTTTGATATCTCAAACCCTAAATCTTTTCAAGTGTTGCAAAGTTCCTTATCAGGTTCAAAAACTCATACACAGCATAGTCCTTGAAGGGTTCACAGACATATGAGTTTCAAATGAATTTCATCTTATAAGGTTAGTTGTAACAATTGTGTAAGATTATAGTGGCGATGGTCTTATTAGCTCCCTAATAATTGCCTCTTTCGATACGACAGGAAGAAATCAGTTTGTCGGTTAGATACAAGCTCTCCAGCCCAATTTTTAAACTAAACAGCTGTTTTTAATTTATTTTAATTGCTATTAAAATTTAAAAGAGGGCGTTGGTAGTCAATATAGAGTACTTGATTTATTGGTATTAAGTATTAAGAAATAATTTTAGTTTACTTTTAAGTAATTGCATATAACTGTATAACAAGTTCAACCTATATTTTTACGTGTATTCAACCTATTTGGTTGAGCTATATCAATAGAAGAGCGTACAAACTCTACTTATTTATAAACAAACTAATAAAATAGACAAAGGTTCACCTTTTTCAAAACCTAGATGTCCGTGAATCAAACTAAAACAGGTAACGCTAAATTATTGATTGTGGATTGAACTCAATTGTTGCAACTAATACAAAATATTGTAATACGAAAGGTTTAACATTTGTCACTTAATTTTGAAAAGGTTTCTAGACAATAGTAACTTTATTTTAGTTTCTTCATTTCTTTTAGTAAAGTTAGTAAATCGAACCTTGCTTCTAGTGTGACTTAGGAAAAAGCTTGGGTACAATAAATTAAGCAACTTGACATTAATGTCACGTAAATATCATTAAATAACCTTCAAAGTTTATAATGCATAAGTTTATCAAGATACTCTTTTATAATTTGGCTTGATAATGAGGCTATAAAAGTAGGAAGTAATTTAAATATAAGATGCCATCACAAATATGGCTATAATTATATAAAAACGGAGCCAATATCAATAGACGATATAGCACACACTGAATTTTAAAACGTGTTTTAATGAACCTTTGTATCTGAGTTTTTACGCAAGCCGTTGGAGACTATTTTAAGGCTTGAGTGTCAAAGAAAACTATAGAGCGATAGGCTAGCAACCTATAACAAATAGTAAATAGAATTACCATCTTTTCCCTATTGTAATGTTACATATTTCGAAGGTTCAGTTCACCCTGAAAGGGATACTGGGCTTGAATATGTGTATGTTACTATAATTTCTAAAATACTAAACACACAAGAAGCTAAACTGTTTTATCAAATCCATTGCTAGGCAACGAACGTTGTTTGTTATTTTACCTGGATGGCTGTAGGTTATATTTTAAGCACGATTCAAGTTAAATTATTTCAGAGAAAGTAAATCAATGTATAGAATTACATTATAAGAACTTCAACTTTTAATGACAATATTTTTGAAATTCTAACCTTTTTGTTGTTAGGATACTTGTATTTAAAAGTACATGCATACTTATATCACGCCTGATTCCCTGTAGGTACGCGGAGATCACCATTTGTCCCTAATTGTATTTTTCTTGTATTTAAATGTTTATATTTATTTATTTATAACAAGATCACAAACTTTACAGGGAAATACCTAATGCGTATGCCCATATAAAATATGACAAAAAATAACAATTCGTACTCAAACTAATCTAATAACTTAGTAACTTCATAACTTATATACATCATTATCCCTCTGTCCTTATACCAACTAGATGGGGATCAACGCAACATGTTTCTCGCTTCCATACTCTTCTATCAACTGTCATTTCTGCATTCACCCTCTTCGTATCGGTCTTTACACAGTCCATCCATCTCTTTTCCGGTAAAAGTTGTTATATAAATATACCTATATTATTGATCATAATTCCCCCTAAGATACACTGCATAACTGGCTCCAAAGAATTGAATGTCATCATATCCAAATAGTACTCAATGGAAAAAGCTAATAAATCGGTCTCCAAGATTCTGTTCATCTCCGAAGATATTAAAGAACTCCATAAGTTATTATACAAAGTTATTAATTAAAGACCCAGATTTATACATAAAATATATAAATCCTTCAAAAATTATTTTATAAAAATAATAATTACTAACAGCCGTAGAAATTAAGGAAACATATCTGTATATTCTTGAAAAATAGAACTTCCATCTAAAACTGTTTGAGTGCTGCCACCTATCTTAAGTACCCGTACAAATTTGTTTACATACAAACAAGTATTTACGCCTGTACATCGCAACATATAGACAGAGAATATCGAACAAGCGATCTAGACTTATCTCTTACCTCAATTATTATTAATGTTATTAAAATTTTCATACATTTTTCACAATAGACACTCAATCACTTTTCCTTAGATACTTATATGTATAAGTTAAGTTGTATCTAACTTATTTTTATTATATAATCTATAGGCCACTTAAGTATGGAACTTATTATATCTGCATTACTTATTTAAATAGGTTTCCATTAGGTTTAATGCAATATGTAGAATTATTCTTAGAGTACAAAAGTTATCTTCTTTTAATACAAAATAGTAGGGGACAGTACCCTTAACGAAAAGGACGTTTCGCTAAATAAACTCCAAGATGGCAGTAGTAGTCCTTGTAAAATTGAATCAGGTATGGTTTTGAAATACTAGAGATGAAAACATACTTGTTTATATGTCCAATTATACTGTCATTTAAATTTATCACGAAAAATTTTTAATTATGGAATAATCCGTAATGTTAATAGTAGCTACCAAATGAATCACTTATCTACTGTTATCACTGATTATTGTAAATAATCGTAAATTATAATGATTTTTCCGCAATGCAATATTTAAATAAAAATGGTTCTTGAAGTTTAAAATGTCTAACATGTATTGCAAATTATCCTTTAAGAAACTTAAATGATGCAATGTTATGTTAAGCTTTAGATTTTATTTGGACTGATCTCTTCGAAAGTAATACAATGAATTATGTCACATATCACCTATTTACTTATTTGGACTTATATTAAGTAAAAAGCTTTTATTCAAATCTCTTTTTAGATTAGAACGTGGATAACAAACGATGCGCAAGCGAAAGTTAAAGTAAGATGCAATGACTCTTATAACTTAATTCTTTTTTATGAAATTAGATGTCGCTAGCAGTAACTTTTAAATTGTCGTGAGTTTCATTATAATAACTCAACGGACTATGTCAGGTATCTATATCAGCATCATTGATAAATTTTTTTCTAATATTTGGAAAGCGGTCATTTTGTGATTGCTATTATATCAGGTGTATACATTGTAGTAATTATATGTAGTTGAATTACTGATACACTGTTAATAAAGGTTATGCTAAGGTGGAAGTATGCATAACCACCGAAGTGTATGAGGAGGGGTCTTGATGTTAAGGAAGCGAAGGAATTATGTAAGAGAAATGAGGATCCAAGGTCCTACTTACCCCTCTGTGGAGAGACCGGCGTGATGTGTATGTAGACGATATGTTGACTCCATATTGATAGTTAATCAAGTGAAAAATACTAAGGATAACTGACGATTGATGTTGGTATTAATATCCCGGAGAGTGTCTGTCGACCCTGTTAGTGTTGAAAGTCGTGAGTATATTTATTTATTGATAAATAATTTTTATAATTTATATTACTAAGGATATAATATGATGCTATTCCTTATTTTAAATGTCGGTGTATGTTTTGAAAAATAATATAAAAATAAATCCCGCTTTTTAAATATATTCATACATTATTAAGTTCTAATTTATAACAAAGATGTCGCTTGTAATATGATAAAACTATCATTTGTTTTGTCCATAAAATAATATAAATAGAATAAAAAAACTCAGTAGGTTATGATAGACTTAAGATAAAAAACTTAATGGTAATTTTAAAAGGATTTTATCTTTATAAAATCAATTGTCCATGCTTTGAACGAATATGGACTTAATAACACATGTAAGAATTCTTCCATAGTCATCTCATGCGATATCCACGCCTCTAATTCCCAACGGGATGGATAGAGACTATCGATAGCCACCTTATACAATCATTACATAGTATAAAACAAAGTCGCTTTCTCTGTCCCCATGTTCCTTTGTATGCCTAAATCTTTGAAACTACGCAACGGATTTTGATGCGGTTTTTTTCATAGATAGAGTGATTCAAGAGGAAGGTTTGTATGTATAATAACATCCATTAAATAGTGGAGTAGGCCATATACATATTTTATACCGGTGCGAAGCCGGAGCGGGTCGCTAGTCATAATATAATTATGATTTCATAGCACATATCCATAACATGCGTTCTTTTCACCCCCATTAACTATAACACCGTGAGTGTTCACCCCTTCAGTGTGCGTGGCCCTTAGTCTCTTTATTCCCCACCATGCGTCTTTGAGATGCAAATTAATACACACCACGGAAACACTACTTACTACCGCCATTCTTACTGTCTGGGATTTATGATTTAACCTTTTCGGTTGTAAGAGATGACTTAGGAGCAAGGGGTAATTTCTGACGATATGTTGACGATAACATAACCAAAGGAAAAACAAACTCGTTCGCGTCCATTAACCCTTGTGGGATAGTCAGAGGTTCAGGTTTCCATCTCCGCAATTTTGAAGGTAGTAATTCTATAGCCACTCCGAATCCACGTGTTAACAAGATAGACAGTACTCAATGTGACAGGTGGTAAGCCATGTCGCCATTTACAAGCACTAACTATTACCCACTACTACGATAATCTACTATTACTATTATTATGTTCAGATAATGTACGCAATCAATAGTATATTGAAAAAGGGTGGTTATAACTATATTTATAACTACCAAGTATCGATAAATGAAGATCTGTAATCGGTGCCTAGCCTTTTGCTGGGAAAATGGCCAAAACTAAATAGAGGAGTGTGGATATCAACGAAGAGAAACTAAAAATAGTTTATCAGGACCGAATAATTAAGGATTCATGATCTCTGCTTACCCGCCTTTAGGGAAATGGGCGTGATGGGAACTGATAAAGTAGCTTAAAATAAGCACCATACAAAAATTACTAAAATGGTTATACAAAATAATGTTATAATTTTTTTAGTGTCAAATAGATTATTATATAACATTAGTGATTAATGTAATGGTCTATGTTATTACAATATTTAGATCGTGGCTATAGACACCTTTTGTTAAAAAGGTAAATTATTTGGTTGCCATGGTAACGAAATAACAATTATTTTGTCTAGACTACTGTTAATGTTGAAAGAATAATAATAATAATATAATAATATTTGGGACACTATTACACCAATTGAACTAGCCCCATGGTAAGTTCATTTAAGACTTGTGCTAAGGGTACTAGTCAACGTATATTTAAGAAATATATACATATTATATATATATATATATATAATACATATATAGCATATATAATCAACGACCAGACTGAAAAGCAGAAGAAAAGCGTAGTTCTTAATTCTGCCTCCATCGGGAATCGAACCCGAGACCTCACGATTAGCGTTCAGGTGGTTAACCAATCGCGCCACGGAGGTCGTCAAATCAAGTCGAGAATAATGTCGGTACTCTTATTATCTTAATTCGTTATTAACTATATATATATATTCCTTACTTACTTTCAACTGTAAACAAGAACAACCAAAAACTTTACAAAATAAACATACATAAACATCACAGCTGATTCCCTATAGAATGGTAGGCAGAGATCATAGATCCCCACCCGTACCGATCCGGACTAAAATAAGCTATTGATTATAATATATGATTATATTTTATATATTTGCTATATGATTTACTCCATTCATTAAACTTTACCCGCACATTTGAAGTAATTGTTAATTAAATAAACTTAATAGTTTTTGACGAATCAAACGAGCCATAATTCGATGATGCACCGATTTAAACACGAAGTTTCTATGCCCACCCTCTAGCTGCATTATCAGATCAACTCCATATTCTTATAATATTGCAATGTCATACGTTTCATACATGAGGATAAAATTTTGCCTTTTTTAAAACGGGGAAAAGAATCAAATATCTTGCAAGATTTGATTAAAAACTACGGGATGAGCAAAAGTTAATAAAAGCTTATTAAAATTTAATGCGATTGACAATGCTTTTTAAAGTAACCATTTACTTTCTGATAAAACATAGGTTCTGTTTATTTTTATAAATATTAACATAGTGTTTAGATATAACTTGCCCTTTCAATCTCAATAAGTTAGGTAATCTAATGCTTGATCGAAAAATGAGTACATTAATAATACTTTCGAATGCGTTTTCCATAATATAATAAGTGTAACAGTAGTATGTACAATGTGTCTAGATTATATTTATCTATTATCTAATAATTCATTGCTTATAAATGAGTGTATTTTGATATTCCTATACTGTTATGCTTTGTTCTCAGTTATAAAAGTATTATATGTACTAAGGGTCTTCCAACGTCTCAAAAAACATAATAGATGGCGCCACATACCGTGGTAAACTTGCATCAAGTAAGAGCTTCCTCTGATTCGTGTCAAAAGACTCAATGCTGAGATGCAAATAAACATTCTGTACATCATGGATAATAATCATTTTTATAGCTTATTATGAAATTAACCTTTTAGTTAATTTTATAATCACTAACTAGTGCAGGTATATTAATATTTATGATATTATAAATTAAACTATTTACAAACGGTATCTAAGCGATTAAACATAAATTGAATCTATTTGGCGATAGGCTTATAGTTTGAAAATGACTTGAATTAAGAGGTAACTATGAGATATTAGGCTTCCCAAAGGATCTTACGTAGCATTCTAGTCAAGAAATAGATAGTAAAGCTATGTCACATTGAGTACTGACTATCTGGTCATCACGTCACGTGGGTTCGAGGTGTCTATAGAATTACTACCTTTGCAATTGCGGAGATGGAAACCTGAACCTCTGACTACCCCGCAAGGGTATTATATATAATGGTCGTGAATGCGTTTTCTGTTTTTGATAGTAAAGCATTACATACAGGATAATTTACTGCCTCACATTCCATCTGGTGGAAGACTGGGATATAAAAACACCTGTCACGAATGTTCCATATAAAGAATCCTTTTTCATGCTAAAAAGTGACCTAGGTGATATAATCATGACTCCGAGGTTCTTTTCACCCCGAATGGGATTAAAGGTTGTGAATATATGTATATGTATGTGAAGCAGTATTTAAGTCACCATTTAATATTTATTAAATTTTTCATTTGTACTCCAAAGCTCAGGGAAATTGACTTCAATAGGTAATAATCTGCTATTTCGGAGAATGTCCGGATGTCATTTATAATGTTTTATACTAATGCATTACGACTTTAATCTATTTTGAAATAGTGAAGTAACTAGCCATTAGAGGTTATAAGGTATCCATTGAATGTTTATCTACCTACTAAATTATCACCTTTTTATCAAATAGTTTAAATGTTACCCTGACTTTTAGCTAGTGCGTAAATACTGCTAGTTCATAACATATAACTGCTTATGAAGGCATTTTGCAATATCTTTGAAATAGAATTGAGAGAAACTATCCTTATATAAATGATAATATCATATGGACCATTGGGGACAGGTTGCTAGTCCATTGCAAACACATTGCATTTAACCTTAGTTAGTCAGTTCTTACCACATGCCGGGAAGATCAGCTTCTTATTAGCATTCTTTTTCACGTACCAGAATACCACTGGACACATTATACATATTAAACTATTTCTTAAAGTATAATGAATGTATTTCGAAATAACATCGAGAAAAATATATGAAATCATGCAAGTAAGAGGAATAGTGATTTCTCAATATCGCTCAAGGAAACCATTCCTAATATCTGACTATCCCAGTGGGATAACATGGCTTCCTGGAGATATGTTATGTTAAAACTTCTGAAAAGAAAACACTCTATAAATAGACAAAGCTTGCACGAGATTACTAAGAATAGATTCAGTACGCTCTACTGTCAGATAAATACGGGTTTATGAGAAAAAAGCCCACGTTTTTAATCGCTTTTAGAATGAACAGAGGCTTGGTGACTTTGGAGCTTACTGACTAGTATTTTTATGTTACCCGTGCTGGGTTAGGACTCAAGTAGAACGATGACTAGTTGCCTTTCATCTTGACCTGTTTTTGGGTGACGATGAATTGAAAGTTGGTATCATTATACCATAAATATAGATACGTTAGGAGTACCTATAACGCCGAGTGTGTATGAGAAGATGTATGAGTGTCAATGAAGCGAAAGTGGTCTGTCAGGATCGCTACAAATGGGTATAATTACATACATACATACACATTACGCCCGATTCTCTGTAGAGGTGTAGGCAGAGATCACCTATTAGGCCGGCCCTTTCGTAACCGCCCTTCCACTTCAGCCACATATATTTTTGGTTAACTACTACAAGTCATCCGCATAACATATCCAAACCATCAAATAAGGACTGTTTCAATCTTAGTCACTACATCCTCTTTCAAACCTCAACCTTCCCTTGTCACATTTGTTTTTATAATTCTTTCATTCAATGTCACTTGATGCTTCTCAGTTAGCGCATTTCGACTGTGAGTAAATACGGTGCTAACTCAAGTCTCTTGACTACAGACTCCGATATTGTTGGCGTTCGTGCTGCGTGTGTATACGCATCTTAAAATAGATTAACCTTCCAGTGATTCGTCCGTTTCGTTTTGAGTCGTGAAAAGAAGATGGCAATAGCAGTATTTTAGATTATGAAGTGTTATTTTATAGAGTTAGATTAGTTTCAGTACAGTATAGATCATAAATTCATAATCATTAAATATCAATATATTTTTAATAATGGTGTTGTTATATCCGCCATTCATATAAACAAAACTAGTCATTTGGTATTAATATACATACATAATTAATATACATACATAATAAGTAAATATACATTCACGCCTCTACGTCCCCAACGGGATAGGAAGAGACTTCCAATCGCCAGCTGGAATAATCCTGACAAATCTCTCTAGCTTCATTCACGCCCATTAACCTTTTCATACATGTTCTTCTGTGCTTCACATTTCGTACACCCGCCTGGAAAAGAATAAAATGCCTCTCGCATCATGCACTTACTACTTGACGAAAGTATGATTTGAGTGATTAAATATCTCTGTAGTGTATGTATGAGTATGATATGTAATAGTATAGAAAGCTTTTTACTAAGCTGACGAAAGAGTCGCTCAGTTGTGTAGGTTATGTATATTTTTTTATCATTAAATAGTGTACTGAACTACACATTCAATCGATTATTCTTGATATGAAAACCATTATAATATTAATTAATTTATCGTGAAACGACCAGGTCTCACATAGTAAGTAAAATGAGTATAAATCGCGAGTGTTTAAAAATAACCATTATCATACCCTTATACCTAACAAAACTTCACTGTACGAGTACTTGTAACATTCTATCGAAGCTCCAATCTAGAAAGTTCCTTGTATTTATAACCCTAATAAGCATAGTCTTCGCGAAAGCTTGTTCTTAAGATCGAATGGAATATATTTGTCGAATCTTCGAAGGCGGCGATAAGTTATCGGCGCTTCCAAATTAGATAGCGTTCACGTGGAACGAGAAATTTAAGAGGACGGCTCGAGTGTACCGCGGAATTAGCTTCGGAAGGGATCCCAGTAACTGATCGCGGCGGTTACAAAGTCACGTTTGAGCTGAATATCTGCGGGAAGCTGCGAAAATGGCGATCTCTTATGACTACTTACATACATATACACACTCATCCTTCAATCTGTTTCAGTGTGTATAGAAACTTGTATATTAAAATATATATCGTCGATTTCATAATAAGCAGCAAGGTGACAGGTTGCTAACACATCGCCTAATAGATAAATTCCTTTGTTTTTCTAGTCTCATAGTCAACGTGCTGTTAAGAAAGACAGCTTGTTAGTTTTCGATTTACGTTCTAGACTAGCTCGAGATACTACTACACTATATTTTTTATTGGTTAGTTACCGAGTATGCACCAAAATGTATGTTGCTTTTTCAGGTACCTAGATGTCACAACAAGTCAATTATTGCTTGAAAGGAATTCTGTCAATTTGGAAAAATAAATTAAAGCCGATAGTTCAAGAATTAAAGGGTTTATTATTTGAAAATTATTATTTGAGTAAATCGACGTTTAAAAGTCGGTTTAATATTAATAATAACAATAACATCCATATCATAGTTAATGCATACATATAAATTCACGTCCTTGAATCCTTTTCGGGATGGACAGAACCTTGGAGACATGTTAAACATCTTCTTGGTCAGTTATTAGCATATATAATGGGTGTTTGATGTCATATCGAATATTTTTGACTGGTTGTTAATCTATCGCCCAATAGATGCCATATACCTTTAGTACCTTGGTCGCCTATTACAACATGTCGTAAAGAACGACAACTATTTACCATTCTTTATACGTCATAGACTAGCACGGTAGCCTATCGTTAATGTCGGTTAATATTGTCTAAAACGTGTAATTTACGATTACTCCTAAGAAAACTTAAACAATAGGGTCAATATGCCTCTTACTACCATAATATAACTTAAATCCTCCAAAATTATTACTTATAGATAAATTGAGTCTATCTATCCAAAATAAACCAGCCAAACTATCAATAACACCATTTAAAATCAACATTCCATAACAGTAACCATTTCATTACCGGCACAAAACGTTATGCAAAACTTCCCCAATACACCGTGGAACCCGCTCCCCTGTGAAAAGTCCCATAAAAGCCTCAGTATTCTGCCCAAATGGTGCTCAGACGACAGCCAAACATTACGAATGGCCACTTTGTATATTGGGCAGACTTATGATAAGTGGGAAACTGTTGAAGTGCCTCGATGTGCTGTTTATATTGATTTCATTTTATTGCTAGAGCGTTTATTTTGTTGGTTGTGGTTTAATGGGTAGGGTAAATGGTTGGAAATTTTATTAATATATATGTATATATCGATTTTCACAAGCTAAAAAACATTCAAATAAATTTAACTAATATGTATGCTTAAAACACTACATTTGTTGTTTTCACATGGTAACAAACTAAATAAAGAAAATAATTATAACGTTTAAGAATACATTATAACAATTTTACACAACAAAATTTATGACTTATAGTAAATCATCATAGTCTCGTGAATTCGCTAAGTACATGAAAACAAGTCTGAGTCAATACCAAGACAAGGGCGCATCCCGCAACGAGTTCAGTTTTTCGGAGTCAATATTCACCAGATTATATAGCCAAAAATGGTTATATTTTTATCTCTAGTTATTAAATCTCTTGGATTCGACAAGACGAATGCATAATAAGTGTATCTCCTTAGTTACATCCATCATAACTTTTGGAGTTTATAATATTTTAGTAAGAACACTGGTAACTAACACTATCCCTTTGCCAATGAAATTTTATTCAACGTATTTTGTACTTGTTTAGCCATACGGAAATTTATGATTTAATGCCTTTCAAAGTAGACAGCCTAACTCTAGGGACTGAGTTCATATTAATATTACCACAGACAATCAGCAACACAACACATAGACTCTCTTGGTGTAACTACTGCCACCCTGCCGGGTAAACGGTCGTGATGCGTATGTTATTACCACGATGCCCACCCCTATCATAGTAGCGAGGTGAAACGCGACACTGTGTGTGACACTCATTCTCTCAAAATGGCTGCCATTGTGGCTGACAAGCACAAACCCATTGTCATTTGAAACGAAACAATACAGGTACAGGGAAGCCTCCGGTATATTTTTTACTTAGCGTATTACGAATTCCTGGAAATTATGTCTTTGTTACAGACACATGTTAATATAAATTATGGAATAGAAGTGGTTGGGGCTTAGATTGGTTGCGCGTTCGAATTGAAGGTTATATAGAAAATATTATATACGACGGAAAGACTGATGCAATTTTCGAAGCATAGAGTATGTTCTATGATGAAATAAAAAATTAAGATTTTTTCTCAGTCGTCTATGGTT